>OU426852.1:553501-581001 GCA_911387685.1 Dolichovespula media | reverse complement strand
AACGATTTCTAATAGCCTCAAATTCGGCCTTACTCTCCAATAGCAATTTTTCCGTAGATTCCTTTACCATTTTTTGTTGTTCCGTTCGAGCAGCTGCCAAATTCTCTTCAAGTTCTTTTATGCGTTTCTGACATTGGGTTAAGGAATTGGTCAAAGAAGCGATTTCCACAGACATCTCATCATTTGCCTTCTCCACGATACGAGTCTGTTCCAAAGTCTCATCCATTTGCCGATGGAGACTAGATTGCAAATTCCTAATGTCTGTGTGTTCATCATCCAACTTCTGGCGTATTACACTGGAAAAATGTTCGTACTCGGCTAACACGGTTTCCTTTTCTAATAGAGTCCTCTTCACGATACGGATCTCCTCGTCACGGCTCTGCATTAGCTTCTTAATATCACCCATTTCAAGCTCGTGATCGACGGTTAATTCTTGCTCACGTTCACGCAAACGACGATCGCACTCATTCGAGTACATTGTTAACGCCTCACGAATACGCTCGGTCAACTCTGCAAGACCGCTTTTACTAAAATCCGATTGATCTCGTAAAACAACCAACTCTTTCCGGACGGAGGTCAAAGCCTCGCTCACGACCACTTTCATACTCCTTAGAATCGAACGCAATCTTTCCACTTCTTCGCGAGTATTGCCTAGGCTCTCCTGAAATAATGGACGTCATGGAAAATTCATCAATATTTTGGTAGTCATCAATTTGTTTTTGTAGATAATGAATCGTAATAACAGATTATATATGTATGTATAATAATTCTTTTAAATGAAAAGTAACAGTTCTATTAATTCATATCAATGAAGGATAGGATTCGTAATCGAGGAAAAAAGTCTAATGTTTTGATGTATTAACAGGCAAAATCCATTTGATACCACTGATAGAGTTATTATTACAACGAATCTCGTTCTTATAAGAAGTTATCGTGTTTTTGACACTATAAATATGTATACAAACACACATATATCCATTATATATGGACATATCTGTATGTGTGTGTGTGTGTGTGTGTGTGTGTGTGTGTGTGTGTGTGTGTGTGTGTATATATATATATATATATATATATATATATATATATATCCAATGATCCATTGATTCCTAACGTGAATCAGTGTTCCATTGTGTTTCACAAGTGTTCCATTGTATGGATCCAAATATGTGTCCAAGTATCCTAGTGTTTTTTTTTTTACAAGGTAAGGAGTTAGGACACGAGAGTGCGACGGCAGCTATCCTGAAAAATTCAAAAGATGCACGCACACGCGCATAGATCCGCACATTACTGTTTCTAAAAACACACACGCAAACAGGCACACACATCGTTTGGAAATTCAAGCAAACATAAAGTAGCAGGCGCAAAAGTATTAAACAAACAGTCATGGAATGAACATGCAAGCAAAAGATAGGTACCCAAATTTTCAAATCTATTTGCATAAAAGTAAATAGTAATCAGCTTCGGATCGAAATTATTAAAATGATCTAAAATCATTAATGTACCTAAGAGATCAAAGAAAAGGGAGAACACAGAAAAAAGTTTGTTTTGAACAGAAAATACAAAGATAAGACGCAAAATGATCACATCGGAGAATACAGATGAGTACGAGAGCATGATTGATTATTAGGAAGGTAATGGAACGTTTACGGCTACGACTACAAGGTCTTTTTGCGAGCTGTAAGTCGTCCAGTACCTGAAGAAAGGAAACGACAGCCTGGTGCCCGTCGGCGGGAGGTTCGCTGAGGCTGCTCGGCAAAGAATCGTCCATGTAAAACTCGGTACCCATGAAGTCAGTAGCGCCAACCCCGATGGAAGGGCTGCTACCACCGCTACCGGACAGCTGATAATACTGTAGCTGCTGTTGCTGGCCGTCGCACGTCATGGAGTGAGGTAAGGTAGGAGGATTCGGACATAAGGAATTCGATTCCTCGATCTTGTCGGAGGATACGGACGGAGTTATTTGCCGATGCTTTGGAAAACCGTACGTAGCACTTTGCAACTGACTGGAAGATTCACCGTTCTCCGCGCACTCGGTGAGAGGACTTAGCTGAGAGGGTCGTTCGCTGATGGTAAGACTAGGAAAATGGAAGGAACCAGGTTCGTTCGATGTGGAAAATCGGCTTGTTAGGTCTGCGACCTTCGTGTTTAATGGCGAGACGTTAGTCGAGCTGGAGGAAGCGGGGGACACGCTTCGCGAGGCACCAACCTCCAATTGTTTCTGACGTTTCTGTTGGGTGCCATCGAAGGAACTAGGTTTCAAATCGGTCGTCCCTTGTCCTATTTTCTCGAACTCCTCCGTATCTGTTTCCAACTCAAATCCACCCCTGAAATACAACACACAAGTATATTCATAACCTCCCAATAAGTCTGAAATTGAATGAAGTATAATAGAAGCACTAAATTTGTTGTATATTTCTACCTGTCACCCAGCACCGGTACTCTAACGCGATTCTGATCTTTGGAAGGATCATCTACCCTTGTCGACATACTTTCTTTCTCTTTGTTCCCTTCTGTGCTTGCTTCGGTGAGACTTTTCGACAAAAAGAATTGCGTTATACTGTTTAAATCCGGTGTAGAAATGCTCAGGGCTAAACCAGGCAATTGTAATCTTAGGGACTCCATATCGCTCGCAGTTAACTGTAACGGTTACGATGTTATTAGTATTGCCATATGAACATCAAAGAAATTCTACGAATCTTACTTTTGGTAATCCATTGTCGAAAACCGAAGGTGCCTCGGTGGCATAGGGCGGTGGTGTATCCTCCAGACCAGGGAAGAGAGTATTCAGGAAATGACCATCGAATTTACTTTGGAACTCGCGCCTACGTGCCAGTTCCTCTGTATGTACTGTCAACAACTGACAAGCAAGATTACTAGCCCACACAAGAAATGCTTGCGAAAAGGTTCGCCTTCTGACAACTTCAGCAACAGCACGCATATACATTTGAGGTGCCAAGTGAATCTGCTGCAATACCTCAAGATGACGTCTTAAACGTTTCAGGCTCTCATGATACATCACGAGTTTACCGTCAACTTCCATCATTTTATTCTCCACGTACATGATCCATTTCAACCGATGATAGATATTAACCGACAACTCCTCCTTTGCTTTGGTACACCTGCGCCGAATGTCACGCAGCTGATTGTGATTCTGAAGCATAACAATTAATTGCCTCCTATGCGAGGTGCAGAGATCGGGTAATACGCTCGCATCTCCAAGATTGTTTGCGCGATTTTGATTTTGAAGAAATCCCTGAGCGAGCTCGCCCTGCTCGTGAACGAGCTTTTTCGTTTGTGCCATTAGTTGTTCGAGAGCAAAAAGTCTCTCCCCGAGGCCCTTTATTTCTTTCATGTCTTGCTTGTTTGAATTATCAATCGCGGCATTTACTTCAGCCTTCAACGTTTCCATCACCCTTTCATCAAACTGTTCCAAGCCTCGGCTGCATTGCTCGGCCACCTGTTCCAAACTACTTTGATTGTCCTTCGCGGAGATCCATCGAAGAAGACTTAAAACTTCCTCACTGTTCTCTGACTGTTGCTCCGACTTCTCTGCTTGATCATCAGGACTCAGGAGACCTTCCGCTTGGGCCCTTAATGCTGGTAAAATTGGAATCTTTGCTAGAGTTTCCAAATCCTTCTGGAAGCTACACGAACGTCCAAAGTTTTAATTTTCAAAACAATATATTTCCATTACATCTACTTATATATTAACACTTTACTTTTCAAGATAACTCACTTGTTCAAAAGTTGCATTTGTTGTTGCCTTTCGGCAAGGTAAACGGTAAAACTTTGCTGCAATAGTTCGGCCCTCGATTGAAACATCTGCGTAATGTCCTCAAGATTGGCAACAACCGCGGCCCAACCCTGTTGCTGGAGATGTTGATCGTGAACCAGTCTCTCACAAATTCTCGTTTGCTCGCGTGCCAGCCCGCAACATTGTTGAGCAAGCTGGGCACGTGCAACGAGAGTTTGATAAGTCGCTGGCATTTCGAGAGAAGTATCGATTTGAGTCTGAAGATCCACATCTACGACAAAAAAAAAAGGAAAAGATTATATTATTATTACACATTATGTTATATTTAAAATAAACGTAAGAGACGAACGAATAGTATTCACAGTGTCCTAGGTATTTTCATGGTATTTTCAAATACGCCTATTACAAATACGTAAAGATCTAATCGATTTCGTTTGGATTATTCTTTTCTTTTTACACATCTATAATTATAAAATTAACAAACTTCTTAGAAAAAAAAAATTCGTCGCCAACTAAGAGAAAACGGAGAGTACATATAATTGGTTTAGACTCGAGTGGAGTGGACGTAATCTTGGCACGCGAGGAAAATTCAAGGTCACCAGCATGCCTCAAGCCGTTTCAGTGTTTCCTTACGTCATAGACGATCGTGGATCCCCAGATCAAGAAAGGAATTATGTTATCGAGCCTTTCAACGAGCTTCATCTTCTCCACATCGCGATAATTATCCCGGAATTACAACGAACGAAAGACGTGACAGGCGTAACGAGGAGACGGGGACAGCAGTCGACGAGGGGATGTTATAAAAGGAAGCGGTATAAAACCAATCTAGCCAGTCAGGTGCAACCAAGTATATCTTTTATCAACAGCTAGCTTGCATAGAACAGTTTCGATTATACATACGCGATTATGCATATTCGAGACGCACAATATGTATGCAATAGGTCACAATCTCGCGACCACAACCAACTGACCCTGTCGATTTGCAAATTAAAGAAAATTTTAAAAAGATAGAGCGAGAAAGAAAATGAAAGAGAATCAGTTTACTAAACATTTCTACGTTGTTGAATTATTTCCGTCGGTCTAAATCTATGTCTTTATTTCCTCAAGCGATTGCATCGTTATCGACGTTTGATAACGGAGGTTATACTCAACCGTTAAACTTCCTTGCTGGGAACAGATATAAAATTGCAAATAAAAACAAAAAAGAAACCAGATTTTAGAACATTCGAGCGACATCGTGTACTATTAATCATGTACTCAATGAACAAGTAGAAACGTAATATAATAAAATTATATAAGGAGCGAATTCGCCACTCGTCGATACGGGCCAAGAATTTCAAAACACGGCACTGAATTCCCAGAATATCTTAACTTAGCCTAATGTGCTCTCTTTTTCTAATTATATACGATCTTCATGCTACAAGCTACATGTACATGTACATATATCAGATAGCCCAATATCGTGAATGATTTAGTAACATGAGACTTTTCATTCTTTAATACAAAACACAAATAATAGTCCGCATTTTATTTACTTTGGCCTCAAGATAATGTTGAATCGCGGATAGATTTATCTTGCTATTGCATCATCATTATATAGCCTTATCGCAAAATCGTGGCTCACAGCCGGAAATTGCCTAGAAAGCCTTATATTAACTGTTTTGTATAAATCGTATTTATATATTAATTATGTCATAATGAATCGAACAAGTAAGAGACTATCTCAAGGGGGTTTTATTCCTATGCGTTTGCAAGTATTTATTACACCATGACATCCTCATGGTCGCGATTTTTATTACATTTTGGCAATCAAGTTCCTCATTAGAAAGAAGGATAATGAATTTTTTACACGAGATTATTGTTTCCGATTTTTGAAAAAAAAAAATATGTTTCCTTTCTTTTGCCAAAATCGCGCCTAAAAAGAAAAAAAGTAATTTTCAAAAATATTATTATTTTGAAAATCGGATATATGTTGTGTAGAAAGAAAAAATGTTTATCTTTCGAATGATTCCTTGATCGTCAAAATTGGATAAAAAGTTACGATCCATGAGAATTCATGACCTAAACCCTCATATTTCTTAGCCGTTTTTCCTTCAATTTATCAAGGCGCAGTGGCGCTGCTTCGCGTTCGTATTAAAACAGTCGAAGCTTCTTCCCCCACTACACGCCTATATGAATATATATATATATATTGTTTTGTACGTTTGTGAATAATCAACTCGTCGAAAGAATAATATAAAAAATGATACAATATAAAAAAAATACACAACTGTATACCACATACATAAGGAGATTCTCTTATGCGTTTGCAAGGGGGTTTACTACGTCGTAAATTGTCATAGTCACATTTTCTATCCGATTTGTTGGTCTAGTGCTGACTCGGGAGATAAAGATTTCTTATACGCTATTATCCTCCTAGATTTTTGAAGAATCTTCTTTTCTTCGCAAAAATCATGCCCAAAAAAATAAGTAATTATCAAGAATAATTTTAAAATAAAGTAAAAATCTGTTTTAAAATTTTCAACAACAAAAAAAAGATCTCGCGTAAACAAATCTTTCGAATGAACTCTAGATCACTAAAATCGGACAAAAATTGCGTTCATGAAAATTCATGGCTATACGCTCTTGCAATACACTCCATGGATTTCACGCAGATATGCTTATATCGTTACGCTATGCCATATGGAGAAAATGACTCATGTGAGTTGCGTCTAATTTTAATTTATCGTGTTATCTTGAAGAAACAAAAATCTATACATTATTTCTATAATGGATAAATTTAATTAAATATATAAATATCACTGATTATATTATAATTCATCAATAGTAATTATCAATCAGAATAACGCAATGTTTATTATCTACCTATCAGTGATTTTATTCGTTACTTTGTTTTCTCTTCCAAGCTAACGGATACGTTTCTCTAGTTCTCTAGAACGTTATATCTTTCAGGCCCATTTCCCTTTTTGGATCCTTGAAAAAACCCAAAGTTTTCTATTGTACCCTGAGCCAGACGTACCCAGGTATAATGTTATTTTACCAATAGTTACACTGACTTCACCGGACCCTGGCAATAACTTTCCTTCAAGAGTTTGTCCTTTCCGTACCTCTTCTCTTTCAACAAAAACTCACATCCTTCATGCAATAAGAATCTCATGAAAGTATTCGAACGTTCGCTTTTAAAACTATAAATAATACAAATATGCATGTCAGATTTAACTTCACAAAGTAAGGCATCATAAATATTTTCCTACTAATTCGGCAATATGCCTATGATTTTTCATCTTTATGCAATTTTAATATTAATTCACAATCGCATATCTGTGTTTTCGATTTTTTGAGACTCATTTTCACTATATAAACTAACGTTATTCATAACGAAGAACGAAACTCATTACACGACGTCACTACATCAATTGAATTTACTAATGTTTACAATTTCTCTACAAAAACATTGTTTGAGCGCTTGATCTCTAGGCATTCGAATACATTTATGACTCTGTTGTCAATACATCTTTGCAACGAAATGTTTCATGACTATAAACAAATATTATTCGATTTACTTTAAATTTCTTATACATAATCTCGATAGTTGTGTCTTATAATAGTTGTGACATTACTTTCTCAACTTAAGTCTAACACGCATATTTTTATTATTTAAAGTTTCAATAGCGAGCATTTGAATGTTTTCATGAGAAATTGTACATTTATCTATATAGAATCATAATTATGATACATAATAAATACAATAGGAGAAATGATTTCCATTTGTCACGTTGCTATACATCATATGTTATCTCTTCATCAATACGCAAGTATTATCGATAGCATATGACGTAATACACGATGCCGCGAATTTACTGCTGCCTTTTTGTTTCATCATTGAACGAACCGGTTGCCGGGAGAATTCCCTCACGATATATAATAACACGAATGCATGACGTCACATTATACCCCAGTGCCACCCTCCACTATGTAACTTGCGTCACGTGACATGAATTATGCCTTACGATACGTCATCGCGTCTCTAACTTTACCTAACCCTATCAACTATTATTACTACCTTCCTACCTGAACTATCATCCGAGTTTTGCCTTCTTTTTCACCCTTCGATTTTCTTGTTGCGCCGTTAAAAGAAAACGCTCGATCTATGTTCACGATTCGTATGTTAATTACAAAGATTTAACTATTATTGCTAATATATAATAAAAACGATTTACAATACATTTTGCAACAGAACGTAAATATTAGTTATTTCTATTGGTTCCTTCTAAAGCATATTATTATATCAATTTATTATTATAATGAATTGTTTTAGACAGATGCTAAAAAGGAAAAAAAAGTAATGCTTATAACGTCAATCGAGTATGAGAAAAGCGTCAACGTTTATTTACAAATCGCACGTTTCGTTTGTCTTACGGAATACGTATTGACTTCGTAAGTAACTAAAAAAGTACTTACTAACAGTTCTATAAAAATTGACGATCATACATTGTTGTCTCAGCTTATGTCAGTTTTTCAATTTACGCGCACTAACGACGTGAGTACCTAACACGACAAGCACAACAACATATGATGAATCGAAAGAATGGACAATTCAAGTTCATTTATTTCCGCACCTATCGCACATATCGGTTGAACGATATTAACTTCGTAAATTTTTGTCAAAAATTGTACATCAAAAAAAAAGAAAAAAAAATGTTCTACGATGCGTTGTCTTGAACAAAAAACAAAGAAAATAAATTACTAAAAGCTAGTACGAGGTCAAAGCGAACTTCACAGCTGATCGAATTACGTCGTCCATATCAAGCCCTTGCAAGAAACTTGTATTACGATGTGACGTACTACAACACAGTTATACTTAGTGCACACATATATTTACGTGTTTATTTAGTAGAAAGCAATATATATGTATGTAAATATACAGATAGAGACCCTGTGATGCATGAATGAAGAATCGCGAGAGTGAAAAGCACGATCTCTAATCTCTAATCGAAAAGTCGGTCAGATCCCTTCTCGTAATGACTCCGACTTTGTTAAAAGCGAGAAAATAAACAAAGACAGAAATGAAAATAATTATTATTAATCATTCGTTCTGTCTCCCATTACTTCTATAACCGTTTGGCATTTTACGGATGCACTCTTTCTAAACTAGCTTTTTGCATATGCAACATGTATTTTTCATTTGCATTCGAAATACGATGCCTTTAAATGCTCGCCTAGAGACTGGTCTGACATGATGCGACATTAACAAGTATATAAGTATCATCGTTGAATACTTTCGATAACATTGTCAGGCGAAAAGTGATGCGACGAGTTTGGCGAGTTTTCCCGGTTGAAAGGCAAACGCCTAATCGAAAGCCTTACTGAAATGTCACGCTTTTGAATTTCGATACGATACATGAATTGTATGCACCTAGTACTATTATTCATTTGTCTTTTATATCGTTTATGTAACGTCGAGAGAAACGGTTTATTCTTCAACGTTAAAGCGATACCTTTTTCCTCTACCCTTTTGTTCTGGAATTAATAAATAAATCATGCGCGAATTTTGATATATGTATATGTATATATAAATATATACATAGGAATCATACTCGGCTTGGCAGATTTTCTGTCTTAATCTTCTTGTCTGGAAAAATACAACATATCTTTTCGATGTGGTCGGGACAATAAGCCTATTGTCAATCGGTCGAAATAGGGGGGGAGGGGAGAAAGAGAGAGAGAGAGAGACAGAGAGAGAGAGAGAGACAGAGTTAAAAATAAAACAAAAAGAGAAAAGAATGAAACTTTCGCAAAACTCGCAAATAATATATATTTTTTTTTTTTTTTTTTTCTAAAGATATACATACATCTCGTAAAACGGCGAACGAGAAAAACATATTTTAGAAAAACATTGTTTTCATTTCAATATTCTTCGAGGCACAATCGGTAGAAGAGAGCGTCAGATTAACTACCCAGAATATCGAAAACATTGTAAAAACAGCATAATCGAGTATCTCTTTCGCATATTTCACCCTAGTTTCTCAAAAGAAAGAAAGAGAGAGAGAGAGAGAGAGAGAGAGAGAGAGAGAGAGAGAGAGAGAGAGAGAGACGTGGATGTTTGAGAAAAAAACAGAAGTTTGATATGAAGCTTTAAATATATGTCGAAAATATCAAATTGACATCACCAGTTACGAGTAAAAAGTTAAAAGTACATTTTTTCTCTTCATCATTCGTGTACTCATAGATCTTAATATAATCGTTAGAGAGAAATGTATCCAGCACCCAAGTTGAGTAATATCGTTATATAATTTGTTAAAATCTACATAAATTTTACCTATATACTATATGATATATCTACATTACTAGGATATTAGCATATTTCTAGATAGAAATAGAATTTGTTTGTAAAATTTTGAGATTTCAAATTGAACAGAAAGTAATATTTATCGATCGAAGATAATTTCGATTGTATTAACTGTGTACCGTAAATATACGTGTAAGAGAAGAGTTGTGATTCATTCGTCATGAAAGAAAAGGCCTCTTACTCTCTGCGAATCGATAATATCGAAAAAAGCGATTCGAGTTGGAACGCACTGTAAGCGTTCTAACGGTTACACACCTTTCCATCGATCGTTACTTTTTATCGAGTACATCTATGTGAAAGTTCGTCTTTAAAGTGGATCAGGGGAGTTCTCTGGAGGGTCGTGGTAAATCCAACATGCGCTATTACTACTATTACTTGTACTACCACTACCGCTAACCTCATACAATAATTTTGAAAGAGTTAAAGTACGAATGAACATAATCATCGATGTGAGATATTAAACTGCGCCATGATTTCTTTTGCGAGATAATCGGTAAGATTGATGACGTATCAGGATCTGGTCGAGATATCTTGCAATTAAAAAGAGAAACATAAAAAAAGTAAATAAAACTCCGAGATATTATCTTAATAATTTTCGCTGAGTGAAATCGTTCGTACGAAACATATTTTCTCATTTCCTTTCCTTTTTACAATAACTCTTTTTCTCCATCTACTTATCTACTTATCTGTCTATTTTTCTTCATCTGTATTTCTATTTTCCTCTTATTTCATTTCTCTTCTTCCAACCAAGCCAACCTTGAGCCTCCCCCCCCCCCACCCTATCCATAAACATTTCCACGTCAAATCGATCGCTCTAATTAAACCGGAAATAGATGAGACGAATTAACGATCGAACCTGCAGCGAATTTAATTGTCCGTTGCGGGATTTAATTTACGGCAATAATGCGTGAACTTGATGAGTATGACGAATAAACGAAAGGTATATAAAACTTTCTTCGCTGTAATTTTGTTGGTAAGTTTATATCGTTTCAATAAGTCGTTCTACAGCAGCTAGCTAGTAATTTCATAATCTTATTATCCAACTGGTTCTTTTCCTTCTTACTTAACGCAACTGTATAGTTCTCGTTACATCACTGATAATTTGCTTCGATTAAGAATAAGAAACATTCGAAAGATCGAACGAGTACGTATTTATCGTTTTTCTCTACGTCACGAGGAAACAACAGCAAAACTCGCATTAAGAAATAAGAAGTATTATCTTCCTTCTAATAACTTTCACATGTTTTTTTCTGCCCCACCTCCATCTTTGTTTATTTTTTCTTCTTTCTTTTGTTTTTTCAACGAACCTTACAAAATCGTTAACTCCAGCTTTGGAACGTCGTACGGATGTGTTTACGCTAGTTTTAAAGCTCTATTCTCACTAAATCAACAAAGAAACTTTTTGTTGATAATCAACGTATCTTAAAAAAGTCGCCGCTTGTTTCGCCATGATGTTTTTCCAGGTTTCTTTGTATTTCTACTTCCAGTAACAACAAATGTCACCGCTAGTTGCTCGTTTCTATTCGGAGAGGTAAAGAAAGATCAAAGAAAAATACGAAATACACGACGACGCATGACAACAAAAAACAAACGTTCATCCATTCCGTATACTTTGTCCTCAAATTCACAATTCATTGTCTACGTCCACGCGGTCTATACCATACATTATGTAAAATGTTCAGAATATTAACATGAGACAACGATTTAATTATTAAGTTAATTAAAGAGTACAAATGATATGAATGTTTGCTATGAAATCTCGACCTAATTAGCAGTCGTTCTAACAGTCATTCTATCTATTGTTAGTTTATTATTTGTCAACTTTTCGTAAAATAACAGCGATGCCCTTAATTAGGTATTCTAGGTACATATTTGACAAAAGTAGAAAATTTTGAAATTGTCGTTCATTTTTTTATATATCATCGTCTTACCATATATACATGAGTTGCATACTGCCGAATTTTTGATGATTTAAATTCGATCGAACCCAAATTATTTCTGTTAGCAACAAATGTGATTTAGAAATCGAAAAAGATTAAAATATTCCTCAAAATTACGTTGACTGGATATATGGAACAAAAGATTTCAATAAATTTGGTGTCCATAGAAAATGTTACGGAAATTAAGTAATAAGAGGCGAAAAAAGTTCCTCGTTGAGGACACTGCTTTTAATGAGACAACATCTGAGGGACGATATGGATTTAATTCAAAGCGGATGAGTCGGCTACCGCAATCAGCTGCCACTTGTCAATGTGAGCTCGTATACGCGCGCGCGCACTCATTCCTACAAGCGCTTGAACTCAATCCTAGCTTTGTGTACCTATGACTGTGAGTATACGATTTTATACGGTCTCTTCTTGATATTTCAAAGCAGCTGCACGTTACATCTACATTAGTGCGCTCTCTCTCTCTCTCTCTCTCTCTCTCTCTCTCTCTCTCTCTCTCTCTCTCTCTCTCTCTCTCTCTCTCTCTCTCTCTCTCTCTCTCTCTCTCTCTGTGATTTTGTGTGTGTGTGTGTGTGTGTACTTACGATTAATGCCGCGATGGAAAAAAGATTAAACACTTCGTACACTTCCCGGTATACTTTTACTACTACTACTTACAGTGTGACTCCAACGTTTATAAATGTTTCCTATTCACTCTAACGATGAACCGTTGTACTAAACATTTTTCTGTCTTCGTAAATTTCTCTTCCTGATAATAGATCGATGATTAGTTCTTATTCATTGTAATGATTACGGTTGTTCATAACTTATTTAGATGATTTCTCGATAACCTTTCGACGTTCGTAAATCTCTCTCTCTCTCTCTCTCTCTCTCTCTCTCTCTCTCTCTCCCTCCCTCCATTGCATATGTTTTTACGTTTATTAATTTTATTAATCACAATAACGATTACTATAACTTCATTTCTCTCGTAAGAAACGGAATATACACTCTTTTTCATTATCATCAAAGATATAAACTAATTTTAGTAATTATTTTACAATATATCCACTTATCTACGGGAAGTCGATTGTTTATTCCGTTTTATCTCAACCACTAATGTCGCCAATTAATCTTCTCTTATCATTCTGACAACGCTTGCTTCGCGAAAAAAAACAAACCACGCACATTTCCTAGCCAACAATCATCAACGATTCGAGGGAATTAAAAAACTTCCGGGAAGGTAATTAACACAAACGTAACATCGAGTCCACTTATCTCGATCGTAAACCAAAAGAGATAGATAGATAGATAGATAGATAGAGAGAGAGAGAGAGAGAGAGAGAGAGAGAAACGACAAAGAGAAAAAAAAGATACAGAGTTAAAGGATAAACGCACAAAACTGATATTGTTCTCCAATATGCAACTGTTTACTCCGAAAAAAAAGAAGAGTGTGTGCACATACGATTTACTATGTATTACTCCACCAGCATGAGATTATCGTCCAAATGAGGACAAACTACAGCGGTTCCTCTCTTTCTTCCTTCTTCGTAGCCATGAACAGTGACTCGGTGCGTTTTCAAGGACCGCAGACATTTACTGCACCACGAACTAGTTCTAGTTTCTCTCATTTTCACAAAGTTTAAACATCCATCTAGTCTTCTTCCGAATCTCTCCCCCCTCTCGCCATCCATCCATCCATCCATCCATATTTCTCTATCTTTTTCCCTCTTTCCAATGTTTAATTCTTAACATCATATAAACGTCAACTTTACGCTCTCTTTCGTTTTTTCCTTATCTCCTCTTCCGTGACTATCGGCCTTTTAAAACAGAGCACACGAGTGCCTAAGGCCCGTTTGTGCACTGTCGCCGCCAATTTGCTCGACGAAAGACCATAAGCAAGATACGATCGAACTCAGCGACGATCAAACTCAACTACTCGAAAGTTGTTAAATGTTGCAGAGAGACTATCGAATATTCGAACAGTTAAACGTATCAAAGTTCATTATTATGTCCGCTGGTTTGCAAAGAGTTACTGGTCCTACGAACGCGTACATTTTGATTCAATGCATTTCATTGATTGCTATAAGTAACAATAAATGCGTACGAGCTCATACTCTTGAATCCGATGGTTGCTGACGACTCGATGGCGGCGACAGTTTTAAACTGCATTCGAAATAAAAAGGGGAAGAGAGAGAGAGAGAGAGAGAGAGAGAGAGAGAAAATAGAAAAATGAAAAACAATAGGGAAAAGCTTCTCATCGGTTTCCTCTTTTCTTCCCTTTCTATTTCTTCACATTCTCTATTTCTTATCGTACGAGTAAGTGGAGTTCAGATTGATAACAAAAGTAAACGATTAAAGATGACGTTTGAAGAACACTTATTCCTATAGTACTGTACGTAGACCTTCGGGAAATCAATCCCATGATTTGTGCCAAGTCTATTTTAAGACCAACATTACGTATTTTACAATCACAAGGAAAGACGATAAACGATATATCTCTTCTTGAAAGTAACAAAAGCATAAGAAAATACGTTTCCAAGTACTAACTTATTTCTCCCGAATCGTACAATTTATTTCGTTCTTATCTTCGCCGTTTCTTTTCTTTTTCTCGTATTTTTATGTCGATCCTTTTAATTCTGATCTTGTCATTTAAAATATAATTATTTCATAATTTTTATTTCAAACAATCGACGACTAAAAAACGATGAACACTTTCTCCTTTATTTCTCCCCCTTCCCCTCTCCCTCCCTCCCTCCCCACCTCTCTATTTTTATTATACGCGTTGTCTTACCCATTATCTTTTTTCATTTTCTCTCTTTTTAGATAAACCCTTCGTGTACTAAACCCAGTCATAGTTCTGCACAAACATAGCTCACGATACTCGTATATAAAACAAATTCCTCTCTTCTCTTCCGCTTTGCGGAACGTATAAACGTGCGATCGAAGTTGACGTTTGTGATTAATGCCGTCGATAGAGTTATATATTCCCTTGCTTCGGTGGCAATCGATTGCGCCAGATCGTCAGCTTTAATTTAAAGCTAGCGAGCGCGGTGTACCGTTACTAGACGAAGCGTTTTTCCTTCCTCCTTCCCTCTCTCTTTCTCTTTCGATAGCAAATCGAGAGAAGTCCTATAGTTTCTCCATGAAATCGTCTTCGTTCGACGATTATACACGTACCTCTTTGATCGATACTTCTTTCGGTATATCAACGATTCCGTAACATACTCATCAGAGAATACAATCGCTCGATGAATAAGATTCACGATAAAATTATTACGTATAATTCGTTAATAGATTAATTATAAATCAGAGAAAAAAGATTGACAATATTTTTGTATTGTACCAATGATATTTTGCTGATGAGTTTTTTGAATTATAATTGTAATTTAATTATAATCCATTAATTAATAATTTCTTAATCGCTTTTATTGTAAAATTAACATTTCATATAGTTTCTCCTGCATTGCATTCAATTTTAAATTTGTATACAGAGATTGTACGAATTTGTTTTTTTTTTTATGGTTAGGTTGACCAAAATTAAACTGATGAGATATGAGTATTGAAAAAAAATACGTAAATACTATATGACGGAGCGTTATCTGTACTTTAAAATGTTACTTGTTACGATGTATATAGAATGGTTACAACGAAATAAATATAACAAACGAGAGTAAAAAATCTGTAGTATACACGAGACAAGCTAGACTTCTGAAAACCACAATTTATTCCCGGACAACCCAATATAACATATGTATAGCTATATACCCACCATTATAAGCACCATTTCCAGAATTTACATACGCAAAATCATATATGCGTGAAGATAGAGGTCAAAGAACCTGTCTTGGTGAGGAGATAAACTTTAACCGAGACACATCGACCGTATCTTGAGGAGAGAAGAAGGAAAGAAAAGCTTAAAACACAGGAGGGGGAATGCATAAAGCAAGAAAAAAAATATACGAAGAAGTTGCAAGAAAAAACAGTCGCCGATCTTGGATTCGCAAAATGAATGAAAGTAGAAATCCAATTTTTTTCGTGAGATGTTTAAATTCGTGCCATATCTTATCCCTGAGAGAGAGAGAGAGAGAGAGAGAGAGAGAGAGAGAGAGAGAGAGAGAGAGAGAGAGAGAGAGAGAAGTGGAAGTAAAATCAGTTATGAAAAGAATGGATCAATCAAATTCTATCGACGATAGAAAAGATATTGTTAAAAATGGATAATAAACCCATACAAATCTTTCGAATAAAAATCCAGGTGAATATCATAGAAATTGAAAAAGAAAAGAAAAGAACGCAAAATGCTTAATTAAGAAAAACATAACAGCAACACAATAAAGAAAGGGATAATTCATGTCAATTGAATAGTTCGTATAAAAATCATATTATTCGATCGATCTCATCGGTCGACATTTTTAATGAATAGAAAAAAAAGAAAGATTAAAAAAAGGCATTAGTAAATATGAATTGATTATTGATAAACGAACGAAATTCGCTCATTACTAAAACGTTTATAAAGAGATAATCGTTCGTCAAACATATTTAAATTTGTTTAAATCCTTGTTCTAGAAACATAAATCAACGTCCATTAAAAATGTGAACTTTCTACGCGGATCAAATGTTAATGAATTATGAATCAGATATAATGTAAAAAGGGAATCACCGGAAATCAGTCGGCAGATAATAAATTGAATCATTTTGTAGATGTCAAATTTCAATGCATGGAAATGATATAATCGTAGATATATATATATTGTGTGTGTGTGCGCGCGCGCGCAACATACACACATACATACATACATATACGTAAAATACGTATACATATACGTGCATCGAACAGTGTCCTAAAGATTATACTTTCACATGTACATCGGTGCCTTCCACAATCGATTGACGAGCGAGCTTCCTGAGGTCTACTGACAGCTGATAGTGAAAAGTCACTACTCCGAATGTACCTCAGTTTCTTGATATAACACGACACGATATAACGCGACAATACGATCACTACCTTCCTTATCCTGTTTTATATTTAGAGCATGATGACTCCTAATTAAACATACCTTTATTAAATTTTAATCGAAGCTGTCAGTTCAGAATATTTTCAGAAAAAAATAAAAGAAAAAAATCTGAAAATTTTATTTGAACTTCGCAAAAAACGAAACACGAAACGTCACAACGTAAATACAATGAAGAAATTATGTTTAAGAGTTTTTTTTCGATGCGTCACAAGTGTTTTTATTCCAAACGAAATGATCAAATAATTTAGAAAAATGTATGCGAACAATAACGAAAGGACTGCGACAATGACGACGACGTATTAAGAATTGCAAATTGTAACGAGAACGAATTCACCCATTGAGCAACTAAATTGCTAATAAAGATGAGCAGTGGTTTACCACATCCACGTATGACGTTACCAAGGTTTAGAAAGAAAGTTTCTACTAAATCTACATTCCTTGTTTCATAGTTATGAGAAGAGAGAGAGAGAGAGAGAGAGAGAGAGAGAGAGAGAGAGAGAGAGAGAGAGAGAGAGAGAGAGAGAGAGGGAGAAAACGTGAAGATAGATGGTTATCCCTAGGATAAAAGAACCAGGTCGCTACGGTCGATCACAAGACTCAACGTTAAACTTTTTTTTAGCGTCTATCATCTTTCTGATGCTAGATCAATGCAGATTCGTGCCTTTCACGTATTTTTCATCGCATCGCTCTTGAAACTTTTCCCGGATGTAAGATGCAAAATAAAATAAAATACTACCGACGTCAACATTAACATCTTCCTAGTTATTCACGGAACAAATTCGCGTTATATTAGCTTTAAGCGTGAGAGAATAAAGACTGAATGAGGACTTTCTGACTTGAGAAACTCGGGAGTCTGAAAGATTTGATTTCTCGAGAAGATTAATCTTATTCTTCGTTTTCAAGTTTCATCTTACTCCTACTCGTGAAATGACGAAAGAAGCAGGTTGTTCGCTATTCCATAGAGCGACTTTAATTAAGAGACTCTCCATTTCCGTTTCTCTTTTACGAGCATCCAAAGATCATCGAAATTGATTCGCCAAATATTTCAAGTCTAAAAGATTATACCTCCTATATCTCAAATCGTCTAAAAGTAAAATCTTTCCAATTGCAACTGATTTAAGATAGTTTGTGAATATTCAAGAGATCCCAACGTTTCCACAACTGTGAATATTTTTAAAGAAAAAAAAAACGAGAGATGAGAGAAATTATTTCCTATTACAGGAACCATGCGATTGAAATCTCTTTCACGGACAAAATAAAAATACTCACATGATCAATAACTTCGCAAAAAAGTACAAAACGCAATCATTAGCTAGATACATTTTACACGACTGATACTCTAACACGACCACGAAAGAGAGAGAGGGGGAGGGAGGGAGGTGAGGGGCGTGGGGAGGGGGGAAGAGAGATGGGAAGAGGGGAGGGGGAGAATATGAAACTGGCGTTTCTGTAAGTGTGTTGTTACACAACACAAATGTAACAAATCATATATTCTCATATATTACTCGTATATATTCAATCATATATTGCTCGTAGAAAATACGTGACTTTGCGGTCGCGTTACCGGAGCAATGGAAATGCAAATTACCGCAGGAAATATGATAGGAATAAAAAAAAAAAATAAAAAAAAAACTCGAGAAAATGAATAAAGAATCTCGTACTTTCTCGTGAATGTAATTATCGGCTGAACGCTCGTTAACTTTTTCGTTACTCTCGGGCGACTATACGCGTTCGCTACAAAACGCTATTCATATACTATGGAAGACTATAAACGCTCGCCACGAAACACTGTACATATACTGCCGACAATTAAAATCGCTCGGTACATAACGCTAATTGAAATATGTATGCAGTTGTCGATGTACCGATATTTTGTCCATAACATACTATTGATTGTCCTATCCTTCCTTATTATTTATTATTAAAACACTATTTTAATTTTTATTATCAAAAGAAAACTCATCAAGGACGTAAGAAGATAACGGCGAAACGCCAGAGATTGATTGATAGGTTTAATAATACATTTAACAATATTATCTCTTTCTCGTTTTAACAGAATTTATCGATTGAATTCGATCGTCGATCCACAATGTCACTTTTTCCAATTTACTCCAATTTATTGATAATCGACGAAGAATTAATCAAACGATATAATTTAAAAAATACCCTTTCATGTCTGCTCGAGAAAGAAGAAATTCGTTTGGAAATTCATAGCACATTCTTTTACTATCGTAAATATAAACAAAACGAATTTTATATATGTACTAATTCTGATTTGTACTAATTGTAACAACTTCCCAAATGAAGTATCACCTTACTCGTTAAGATAATTATGTCAATACAAACTGTGCTATTCGACTATATAAAAACTACGTTGAATTCGATAAAAATATTAAAAATGATAATGTCGAGTTATCGAGTATGGTAAATACGACCTTTTCTAATGTTTCTCATTCTTCTTTCTCCGGTCGATAAAAATTCTCATTTCGTCATCGTTCATACGCGGACGAAGGAAAATACAACGGTACCACTTCGTGATACGCGTTAGATTTGCGATCGAACCGCGACTGCTCCAGAAAAGCAAATTACTGCAAGGAATACGCGAATAGCATTATAAAATCGTGCCGCATTTCGAGCGCTTGTAATAGCTATAATCCAACTTACAAAATGTAATAGAGCACTTTTACGTAAATCATTTCGATACTTATACGTAATATTATTGCATATCTATATGCGTGTGAAATACGTACGTTGAAAGTCGATGCGATTAAAATTTTCACGTTCGTGTTCAAAAATCACGATCGATTGATCGATTTTTCAGCAAAGTAATAAAATCCACGCATAATTCCATGTATACATATATATACACGTAACATATTATGTAAAATAAAATAAAAATTGGAGTTAACACAATTTCGACTAGTTTCACATCTAATCACATCACGGGATATGTAAAAATAAACGACGAAACACGTTTCTCGGTGGAAAATGATCAGCTTCGTTAGAAAGAAAAGCTCATTGTGTCAAGCTCAACCCCGTTGACATTTCAAAGTGTAGTCAGCGTTACGAGAAAAGAAGAAAAGGGAAGGGGAGGATGGTAAAGGTAGAGAAAAATGGAAATATATAGAAACAGAAAGAAGGTACAAAAAATGGTCGGAATATTGTCCTGTCATTTTACATTCTATTTCTTTACAACAGCATGTATCCTCAAGCTCACGGTTACATATAAAAGCCGAGAGATCCCTACGATCCTCTTCTCTCCCTTCACCACTTTTCTCTATGGCTCTTTTTCTTTCGCAACAAATGTCTCACGAATATCACCGGCTACACCTTTATCTGCTGATATCATCTCGCTCTTTTTCGCCTCAACCGTGGCACGCTTCGCGAGTCACCGATAAAGATCGTTATTAGAACTCTTCCGGCATAATTCCATGATAACAAAGACAACCATCAGTGTCAACCAGAAATCTCTCTCTCTCTCTCCCTCTCTCTCCCTCCCCCCCCCCCCCCCCCCCTCTCCCCCCCCCTCTCTTATAAAATAATTATTTGTAATAAGTTCACACTGCGTGTAATTATCGACCCCCCACTTTTAGCGAAGTCAAGGAAATTATATACTTTCGTGGGAATTATTTGACCTAATGCGAGTATCTCGGAGACTCAATCTTCAAGATGATTGAATAATCATTGAATCACAAGACAATTTTACGATTAACCCTAGTTGTACACACCTCAAAATAATTTCAAGTTGTGCACTTGAAGTGCTTGACATCTTAGGCACTTTGAACAGCTATCATTCATATAGAATGAATACTTTTAATACCAAAAAAATACTGTATATTCTTTGAAGCCATAGAAATAATAATCGGTAGGTTCGAAAACTCATTTCCAATTCTGACACTATAAAAGAAATTCATGGATCATGCAATGAGCAAATTGTTTTAATTAAGCTCAAAGTTGGTCCGGGGCGTCCTACACCTCATAGGCACAAAGCTACGAAGTAAACGAAAGCTAAACGAAATAGTAAAATCCTTTTTAGGGAGTGTTATCCAATATTTTACGATTAAATGGAGTGTTATTCAAAATACTTGGACAGTAGTACTATAAGCTCTTTTATAGATGCAAGATATGGGTCAGAATTTATAGATAACCCAAGGAAATATATAATACCGATGAAATCTCCCTTCGGTGATCGGCAAGTTTTTCAGTTACACTCGAGAATCCTGCTTGGCAGACTAATAAAATATACAAGCGATGAAGCTTGTCACTCACCGGAACCGTAATCTATGCTCGGCGTGGGCGGAAGGTTGCTCTCAATGGCGGCCTTGCTGAATAAGTAGATCGGATTCGTATCGGTTCCAGCCGAGTAGGAACACACACGGGCGTTTGGTTCCAAGCTTTCGCCTCCGCTCATGAGGAGCACCTGGTGGACCGCCACAACCCCACATTCTCTCTCGATTGCCTCCTTCAATTGAGCGACACTGAAAAGTATAAAAATAATACAATGATTTAGCGATCCTTTATATAATTACTTTATGAACGATTATAATATTACCGATAATTGTTTCTTCGTTTAATTGTCGTTATTATATCATATCGTTACTTCATTAATTATCATATTACATAGATACGAATATGAATAATTCATTAATTGTTAATGTTTAGAATTTATCAAATAACTTTCTTAGAGTTTATCATGTAAATTTATGATCAACATTGTCTGGATACTTCGACGCGAAACGACTTAAACTTTGATCTATTGCGATATACGATTACATGATATAAAATACGTTGATCGTATTATAAATTTACAAAATGTAGGAACGATATTAAAAACTTGAAGGAATTTATAATTATTATTATTTGGTTTCTAGAAATCATTAAATTATCGGATTATGAACTTTCAAATTTTGAATACTAATAATTTGAATTAAACTTTGGGGATAAAGGACGTATTAGAGAAATTAATGGTTAGTAGAATTGACCTAATTAAATGTTTGATTTTCACACGGATAGATATCACTTTCTATCCTTTAGCTAATTTTCTTATGAAATTTTCTTTTCTTTCCTTCTCACGGATCGATATTCGAAACATTTTTTGTTTTTCTATTTTTCGTGGCATCATAAAGAATCGTTCAATAAACGTTCGTGAATCGTCGTAGGTGCACACTCTATATAAAAATTGAAATCTCTTCAAGGCTTCGAATTAAAAGAATACTATAATAACGTTTCATTGATCGTATTACTTATGCGGAATGGAAGGGGAACAGAGAGAATATGAAACGTGCTGTAACGTTAAAAGTACGAAGATATACCATTTATGTAGTTTTCCATGTTCATCGGATAAAATTTAGATATCGCTAGTATACTACAATAAAAGTAAATATATTTGATTAATTAAGCAACATAAAATTAAAGGTACTCGTCTACGTAAAAAACGTTAACGTAAGAATGTAAATAAATATTTTCACATTTATATATATGCATATATAAGTATTATATTTTACATAGCATTATTAAAGTAATAAACAATAAAACTAACCATATAATAAAGTCATGATTTCATTTCGTTCTAATTTCACGCAGCAAATAAATTTTGTCTTTTAAACTGGAAGATAAATTATTCAGAAGACAAACTCTTATCTACAATGAAGCCAAAAGTTTGTAACAGAGAATGAATTATAACGGCACCAACGTAAAGATGAATAAAACATATGCATGTGCTTAAAAAATAACGAAGTGTGAAAGATATCCTGTTCCCAAAATTAGGCTTGAATGCAAAACTTTTGATCTAAGCAAAATTATGCTGGAACAGCAGCAACAACGTCCCTGGTTTTACGATTCATTGCTTTGTCACAGGAAATCATCATTTAGAGATATCGGATCGAAATAGGAGAGAAAACAAAAAACACCAAGTGAATGCTTCCCTCGTTCGATTTTTATATCAAACGAACAATATTATTTCACAAAACTTTTATTGGAAGTTGTGAACGTCTAAAATTTCACGAAAACGAATGGTAAGGTACGTCAGTAGCACCGCTAAAAATATCGATTTTCTTCTGAAAATAGGTCAAGTCGAAGAAAACGAAGCGTTCGAAAGAGGCGTAATTAGGAGCGTAAGTAGAAACATAATTTGCTCGCGTAATCGTACGTTGTAAGCGATTACACAATACCGACAAGACGTTAAAGCATGCAATGTATGTATATGACACCAAGCTTGTTTCTTAGACTCGTTGGAGTTACATATTACGAAAATAAAAATCAAACGTATATAGTTTCCGACGAGTTTACAATAATTTTAATATTAAACAACAAAATACAGTTTCGAGCTCTATTTCTATTTACGAGATGTTGCTTACTTCGTTTATTGCAGGCATATAAACTTTATTCGAGCTTTGTAAAAGCACGAGTTACAAGCAGAAATTAACCCTAATTGGCTAATAAGCGTGGCACATGTCGACCCTTCCTGAATCAGTATATACGTATCTCTCGAAACTCATGTTTTGCTATGAGCGAGGTGTTCGAGCAATTTTCAACGATACATCATAATAATTAACGGATCACCACATGACAGTGGATAGAATGTAAATAACCTATAATACTTAAAGAGATAAAAAGATAGAGAAAGATCGATAACGAAAGAAAGAAAGATAGAAAGACAGAAAGATAAAATGATAGAAAGAAAGAAAGAAAGAAAGACAAGAAAGGCAAGACTTGAAAAGCAGATGTTCCACGTGAATAATTCATAGGCTACACAACGCCACGGTATCATTCCTCTTTTAATTAATACGTAATGCACCTCGTATCATCTTTGCACGGAAGACTCCTTCTTATCCACTATTTAACCTTGTCAAGGGTAGAGAAAACGACTGCTGGTATCATTTCAATTCCTTTTATGCTCGATTTGGGGTCCTGACGTGCTGACTACGTACAGGACACGCCACAATAATCGTTGCTTTTATGCTATTCCATTTAGTGGAGGGAAAAATAAAACAAACAAACAACTTATAAAGCCACGAGAACTATGTGGATTTAAACGAAAACGGACGAGTGTAATATTAACGACGCATATTAAAAAAGAAAAAATAAATAAATAAAGAGGATGGAAATGAATGAAACAAAGAAAAAGTAATAAGAGGGACGGACAAAAAAGGCCTTTTAATCCACATTTCGCAAAGCCAACGCGAAGCTTCTCGCTAAAAATATTCATCTTTAACAGTTTTAACGATCGCTACCGAGTAAGGAAGCTGGACGACTCCGTGTTCACGTTCGCTCATTTACATACATAATCATTCTTTTAACGATGAAAAAGTGCTAAGTTCGTCGATGAAAAAAGAATCCATCTCGTAGCAAGAAACGTATGTTCGTATCGAAATATGTATTACACGATGTAGATAGGTAGATACATATATAGATGTATTTATATCTACGTGAGATACGAAATGCACTCCAACGGAAAAGTAACGCAACCTATTCAAAAAAAAAGTTACCAATCCGCAGAGAAAAATGATACGTATGTATATACATAACTCTCCTCCTAATATGTTTCTGTTAAAAAATATTCATACGATAGTTTATGGGGTTTCTCTACGGTTGATTACTATTACGGCTTCGAACAGCATACCGAACCGTTTTAATGCAATCTCATGGTTTTACTTTTAATTATGAACCGTTAACAAATTAAGACGCACGTTTGATTACAACAGAAACATTCTAATCTCCACTAACATAAATCTAACAGTCTAGATAGTAACTGTCACAGAACGCATAAATTTGCAATTTTAGTCCATATAAGTCGAATCAATAATGTGAACTCAAATGCGTATAGACCTTACGCGTGCATATATATATAAACAAAAAAAAAAAAAGAAAAAGATTGAAAGTGATGATATATATAAAGAAAAGAAACTGCCGCAATAAATTCTAAGGGTACATTAGCTGATACTCCATTTACTCTCTTCTCTTATATAGATTTTATATATTTTACCTTTCTATTTCTACGGTTTTTCGAATTATATTTAAAAACGACACAAATAAGAGCTAATGGACAAGGACGCGTTGAAGAAGTGACATACATCTTTAATTAATAGCAACGATGCGAGGACACTGACCGAGATATGGCACGCAATCGATGATGGATTTGAAACACTTCGGATCGCTTCGAATCTAAACGAATAACATATCCGAACGGTTCAAACATGATTCGAAGTTTAAAATTGTTTACATATGTAAGTTTCGAACTCTTGATAACTCTTGAATCTTTTCTCAGTTTTATTTTTTGAGCGACAATGGATTTATGTAATCGGATCCGATTATAAGAGACTTCAGAATCTGTATCATAAATTCGAACATGATTTCAAGCTTACAGATCTTGAAAATCTTGATAAATATCATTTCTTTTGTCACTTTCGTTGTACTCTTTGGACAATAGACTATTTCTGTGAGCGATATTATCGTATCTGACATCACTAAATTTTTATTATTTGCCTAGTGACAAGATTTTATTAAAAATAATATATTCTATATATTTATTTTGGTATTAAATAAATAATAAAACCATTATTATGAGGATCATTTGAAAAGTTCGTAGATTTTTTTTTTTTTTGATGTATAAATATCATATTTAAAGCGAAACACATCTTAAAACGAAAAATGAATGAAAAACCCATCAAGGTAACAGTTTAGATTGAGAGAACCGGTTCCAATAAATTTGGCCTTGACGTATGTCGTTAGGTATTGTCCTAAATAACAATCAAAGGGTTGATCATAGCTCGTTCTTTGTTGAAAAGTTTTTAGCGAAAAAGAGTTTACTAAATGAAATGTAATTTTTTTGTTGATTCTTTGACCTATTATAATTCGCCACATAGAACTAGGATCCATTATTTATTCGAATTGCTGAAGAGCAATTATAATCATTATAACGAGTTAAACAATTTACAATTTGTTTGTTCGATTAACACTAGTGTTAAGAACGTTTGTGACGCATAATGATGCATGACATTATTAAATATATCACACCGAATTTTTATTTAAAATATAATATAAGTTCAACGAATGTAATGATTAATTTTTGTTTAAGTTAATGAACAAATCATATTCATTATAATAAATATTTATAATAGATGTTTCTCCATGTATAATATATAAAAAATGTACTATTAATTTTTGTATTAGTTTCTCGTCCGTTCAGGAATAAAAATCGTAGATAAATAAAATAATGCTTCGAAAATTTACCTCGAAATTCCCCCATATATTTACTATACATAACATAAATTAATCCGTTAAGAATATATTTTATAAAACGTAAATGATGCCACTCTGAAACTAAACAAAATTCGTGGAAATTATTTTGCTAATTTTATACATTTTTAATAAACAACGAGCGAAACGATGAAGACCTTTCGATTGTTACTCAAAATGTTGCATTTCGTTTCGAGACGGAGGTGATCGCCTACGCGTTCTATTTACTATTATATAAATAAATAAATTTGTTAAGATATGCTCTACTAAATTAAGATATGTCAAGGTTATTAAAGCTGGTTTCCCTAATCCATAATATTACTGCTTTTTTGTTAATAATGTTTCAATGAACACCGAGAAACGACTTAGACCTTTTGATTGTTACTACATACATATATCAAGGTCAAGGTTCATTGGTACTGACTCGTCCAACTTATGTTTTACTGTCGCGAATTTTCCAAATGACCTTATAAAATAAACTTATTTTCTTTACATTATTTCACTTTCTTTCATGATCTACATACCAACATTCGTAATATGTACTGTAAGCTATAAAAAAAAAAACGACAAATAACGTAAATAAATTTATTTAAACTAATTCGAATTCTTCAGTTTTTTTTCATTTCTTAATATATGATGCCAGAATAAAACTGATCAAAAGACTTGTAAGATATCGAATATTCATTAAGTTTCCAAAACCTATCGAAACTCTCAAATCTATTATAATCAAAGCTCTCAAGAGTTTCAAGCTTCAAATCATGTTCAAAGTTACGATATAGATACGATATAGTATCTCATCGTGAGTCCATTGTCAGTAGGAACAAAGAAAAAGACTCGAGACATCAATATTTTCAAACCTTTTTACTCTTCGAATCAGGTTAAAAGTCATTCGAATTTGTCACAACAGAAAAAAATAAACGAAAGAAATTCGAAGAAATTCGAAATATTTTAGAATTCATCGTTACATACAATGACGACATTGACAAACGTTTTCATCGTGAATCTTAACAAGTTTAACGTAACAAAATATAAACAAAGGATCTCTCGTTTTAATCGATCCTAGCTTTTAAACAAACACAGCTTCATCCTAGGATTATTTCTCTACAAACCTGACTATATTATATTTGCTTTTCCCATTCCAAACTACGACTGTAAAGATTAACTAAAGAGAAATTTTATAACATAACAATGTAAATGAATGATATGACTTAATTAGAATAGTA
>OU426852.1:522500-553001 GCA_911387685.1 Dolichovespula media | reverse complement strand
GACTTAATTAGAATAGTATATAATGTATAATTGCGAAGGACCTTTCGTTATTATGTCGCCTGTCGAGCTCGCACGATTATCTAATTTATTACTAATCCTGAGAGTATAATTAGAAAAAGACAAAACATTAATTATTTTTCTTATGTTCGTTAAACGGAAAAAATTTAAATTCATTGAAATGCGATCATAATTTTTGTAAGATTGACGTAGACATGCTCAACGTAAAGTGATTCGAGTACGAGCGGGGTCAAAGGTGATTTTGAAAACGAAGATTAGAAGCGGTTAGTGTCAGATGGAGAAGAGTAGATACGGCTCACCTCTTATTGCTTTCGTCATACATTAGTGCGCATTAAAAGCTTGGTCACAGCAGCACGCGGACTTCGAGCTCATATGTACGCAAGTATATGTATCTGTATGTCCCCGCCGTTTCTCTCTCTCTCTCTCTCTCTCTCTCTCTCTCTCTCTCTCTCTCTCTCTCTCTCTCTCTCTCTCTCTCTCTCTCTCTCTCTCTCTCTCTCTGTGTGTGTGTGTGTGTGTGTGTGTGTGTGTGTGTGTGTGTGTGTTTATATAAAAGAGAATATAGTACACCCACATGTCGTATGCCAATTATGTACATTATCCTCTGTATCGATGTCGTTTGTAACAGAAGTATTTAAAATCGTGCTACGCAATATAACGGTGAATATAAAGTTAATTGTATAATGAATATATGCAAAGATTAAATGGCGATAAGGAACCGACGTGGTCCGATGAATCCGATTTACCTGTGCACTACTAGTATACTTAATGTGATTAGAGAGCTAATACCGTTCAACATTGTATAAAACGTTCTCCTCTATGTTTCCCTGAATCTATCTTAGTATCATATTCGGAAAGATACTTTGTAAAATTTACCTGTGCGCTACTAATATTCTTAATGTAATTAAAGAGTTACTAGCGTTCAACATTGTATAATATGTTCTCCTCTTTTTTTTCTCAGAATCTATCTTAAAATCCTTTACGAAGAGATACGGGTAAAATTATCCACGCGACATCATGTAACTCTAATCGATTATAATAGAAATTACATATACCATATAAATACGACTTTACTTGCGATTAAAGCGATTAGATCATCGACGGAAGTGAGCCGCTAAGATTGCTTCTGTGCGATCAAGAAATGGTCGATGCTAAGACGATATAATGTTGATAACGGAGATATCGCAAATTAATAATCAACTATTTTATACCTCGTATATATTCAAGGTCGACTAACTGTAGAATCGAAAAAAGAATACAAAAAAGAAAGAAAAAATATCGTCGCAGCCAATGATAACATTTTTAAAAAAATCGAAACGAGCCCCGTCGATAATAATGATGATTTAAACGAAAACAATATGGCGTAAATACGGAATAGTGACTATTATAGTCCACCTGCTCAATTATGCGAGTTATTGATATGCGCCGAACACATTTAAATACAACGTGCCGTTGATTGCTGGCACAATTTCCATGTCTTTCGTTCAACAAAAGGCGTCCTGAAAACATTTATAGGGGAATAAACTCATAGTCGATTAAAGAATGATTCAAAACAATCACCGGTCGTAAGATAAAAGAGATATCGGAAAAAATTAAAAGTAATCGGACAATTATTAAGCATTACGAAAAAATTATCATTACCGATAAGATACAAATAACATTGAATTTATTTGACCAAATATAACCAACAAAAATAATCACTTCAAGATTGCAAGAGGTATTCACCAACATCGGACCTCATTATCAGATTCGACATTCCAAATCCGGCTAATGTGTTCTAGAAGGTATCTTAGTCATATAGCAAGTGTTAATAATAGGGTAATTAAAAGAACGTCTTTGGACGTATCGCTCTATCCAAAAAAATATCTAGAATATTTATATTAACGACAATTTTAAATGTATTTAATGAATAACAGTCAATGTGTACGTAAGTTGTGTGTGTGTGTGCGTGCATGCGCGCGAAGGTAGACGACAGATGAAATAGTATCAGCTGCCAAAAAATGTATACTTATCAATCCATTATTATTATTAGTAATAGTATTTTATATTATTATGCTATATGTTAATTTGGAATAATTCGAATCAGTCTACATCAATAAATGAAAAGTAAAGAAGAACCAAGAAGTTTATTGCACTAATGAGATTCTTAGCTAATGAAATTCGAAAATAAACAGAAGATTTGCGTAAAATAGATCTCAATTTTTAAAAGAAATACATTTTACTTGGCTTTGTTGTAAAATATTTAATATTTTTTCCGCGGAAGAAGTAAAATTGATTAATCCTTTGGCTTTTCCTTGGGGAGAATCCTTGAGGAGAATTTTATTCGTTTATGCGAATTTATAATTATCTTTTTATAATTTTGCAGATCACTCGAGCATAATTTTTTCACAGAAATGAGACATTTTTAGGATAACCAAGAATACACGTGTAAAAATAAATTTAAGGAAATAAAGAGGATCCTTTTTCTAAATATTAATAATAATTGAAAAATAGTACTAACTGGTTTGGCGTAGTTACATTAAGCTTTCAGAGTTTAGATATTCATGGGTCAAAGTCGCGTTCGAGAAAACCAAAAAGAGCGACGATAGCAAACTTTTTTCATTATTTACAGTAATTATCGACTTTTAAGTCGAACGAGTACGACAACAATGTAGAAAAGTTTCTTAAAATTTTGCGCGAAACAACAGAGAAAACTCCTTCCAATTTCACACTTACGCCCAACAACCTCCCCCCTCACTTACCCCTTCAATCGATTCGATCACGTGACTACATAAAGTTCTAAACAATCTCTATCAATGCACTCGATATCGCGTGCTTATCGCAAAATTAACATTAATTAATTTCCACAAACCTATCTTATTCAGTTTGTACATCTATTCCAAATCGAGAGAATCGTATTTGCATGAGTAATTTAAAAGATAAAAAAGGAACATATCAAATTTACGTTTACACCAAATTAACAAACATGGTTAAAAAGTAATTAACGATTTAATCACTTTATTATTTACACATTACTTACTCATTAATTATGTACATATTATTATTTGTTATATGTTATATACATAATATATACACACACACACACATATATATATATATATATATATATCCATTGTCGTTTGATTTATTGTTGATTTAGAAAAATTGTAGTTAAAGAAAAAGAAAAAATATGATACAAAAACTCTATGAAACTAATACGAGAGGACTTATTCGTACCATACGTTAAGAGAAACAACGAGAAAGATGAAGTTTCCCTTCACGAGCAGTTTGACCGTGATCATGAATTTGTATAACGAATACATGTGCTCTCCTCTTATGACAATCACATTAACCCTCTACGCTCTTAACTTACGTTTGACGTTGAGACGAAAGTAGGAATGATATACATATGTATATCACGCTGCATAATAAAAATACCTTGGCACATGTACGAAATAATACGGGACTTGAAAATCTCTTGTACAAAAGATACATATTTATTTTCTTTTCGCTTAATATCATCTCCACTCGTTAAAAAATCAATCTCTAAGATACAACCGTTTAATGACAGCTTAATTCCCAATTAAACATAATTCCTAATTAAATATCCTTTTTAAACCGGATTTCATAATCGAAGAGACATGTTAAAGTTTTTATTGAACGTTCGTCAACGATATTGAAGATTTTATTACTGTGAAAATTACTAACAGAAAATTATTATACCGAGATAGTTTCTAGGATCGGCCTACAAGAAGACGGGAAACATTAAGATACCGTAACGGGAAAATCTAAACGCGCGTGTATCTTCGTAGAACAAAGAGTAGAAAGGGTGGGATAAATAAAATAAAGAAGAAGAAATAGAAAAAAGTATGTCGGTTCCAGTAGGCCGAGCAGGTTAAAACTTTCTTCCGTGAAAACTTAATACCTTAATACACCAGCTAATTATATCCTATTCGAAGCATACACAACAAACACAGACATATATAACATATAGATACAATTTACGGGAGCCACGAACTACACCCATATGTTCTACATTCCCTCAATTCCCTCAATTCTCTCTCTCTCTCTCTCTCTCTCTCTCTCTCTCTCTCTCTCTCTCTCTCTCTCTCTCTCTCTCTCTCTCTCTCTCTCTCTCTCTCTCTCTATCTCACACGTTCTCTTGTTTCGAGAATACAGAAACTAAACATCATAAGCATGGCATGGCCTAACACGACACAGCACAAGACAAATGTTCGGCTCGAACAAATATTCTCAAAATTGCACACATTAGACGGGGAAAATGTTGGTTACTTTGAATTATTCCGCTACGGTGGAAATATACGTTTATCTAAGTATGCGTCGTGTAACATATAGTAGATCGTTGAAACTCTAATCGAGATATTAAAATAAGTTATCAGAAAACCTTGAAAAAGTTAAGAAGGAGTTTCAACTAATATAATGCTCGTTAGGTGATTAACTCGTTGCTCCTATTATATCGTTACTCGTGTGCTATCACGTTTCGATCTAACATTTGGTACATAATGTTAGTGAGAATCGAAAGCATACGAAGAAGCAGCAAGGTTCTGTGGGTTTTTGACCGGCTATGAACTGTACGTATGAGCTAACTTCACGGACTTAACGAGAGACAAAAGATTTTCTGTATAGTTGAAGCTCCGTTCTCCCTTTTTCACATCGGATTGACGAAGAAGAGGCTTCTAAGACCGACCTATCACCGTTTCGTCCCGTTGCTACGAAGTAGGTATAAACTTCTCTTTTCTTGCTCCCTCCTTCTACCCGCTCTTTTTCCATGGTTACGCGAGACCGTTACATTTTATTATTTCCTAGCGAATATTCTCTAGATTTTAAGAGGCTTCCACTAGTAGAACAAATTAACAAGAAAAAGAAAAAGCTAACTCTTTACCGACCTCTTTCGTATAAGACCTTTCGCATAAAGAAGCGATTTTATGAGTTAAAGAGGTAACGAAAAAGACAAATACGGGGAGAAAAAAGAAAAGAAAAGAGAAAAACGATGATTTATTCTCCAAAAAAGAAGCTAATTAACGTTTCGATGCATTTTCTTTCAGCACTCAAACCAGTCATTATCTCTTTGGTAAGCGTAGACTCTAGAAGCGATCATTACATAACGATCATTTGTTGTATAGACACGTTAACCAAGGGCAAGCACGATTGACGAAACTATTTTTTCCTTTCTTTTCTCGCACATATTACTCCGGTATTACTCGATAAATATTACAAATATTTATTAACGTTTATTTTACGATGGAAATTATGGTGCGATTCGTCGGCGTATCCAAGGAAAACTCGATAAAAATTTATTTCTAATTTATTTATTTTTTTGGTTTCTTTCACCGACTATAAATATTTTCCACTGACAATAAATAAGTAAGTACTTTGGACTCCGTTTGGTCGACTTATCCGAATATGCTACCTTCCTTTTTATATTTAGAATCAATAAGGGGGCAGGAGAAGGAGTAGAGACAATGAAGAACGTAAAAAGATAAAATATTTTCCCTTTAAAAGTTTCGAATGACGTCACGTGCAAATGAAATTATTAAACACGATCGACTCCAAGATCGATTTATCTTGTTGTTTATAAACAATCGAAAAGTTTCTATTATTTATTTGTACGCCAATAGTACGTATACACATATAAAAATATCTAATCGATTTTAGTCGGTGGTCGAGCAACGCCGAGGCCCTTTAACCGTGTATAAATCACATCATCGAACGTTACACACATATACACAGAAGGTCTTCGGCTTTAATCGATCCACATTCACATCATTAAAACTGTTTCCTTGCTCGAGAGGGCTAATGACACAAAGAAATACATTTTTTGGATATCGTGGTCTTTTTTTTTTTTTTTTTTATGGAAACCATTACAACTTTGTATAACGTCCGATCGTACTTATTCAAGTATACTCAGTAAATAACTATAGGTATTATCTACATGGCACATAAGCACGGCATATATGCGTATGTGTGTGTGTGTGTGCAGAAACACGCGTCTCATAAATGCAGTTAGAAAATATCTACTCCTTTATCTAGTACTCGTTGGCCTACGATAAATCATTAACCGAAGATAAAAATCCAAGAAAGAAGTACTTTGTTTACTTTCCCCCATGAATCTCATAACAAAAAAAAATATAAGAGTAAGGAATGAAAGAGTAAACAAAAGAAAATATGAGAAAAATAACAAAAGAAAGAAAGAAAGAAACAAACAAATTTACCTCTGCAGAGCCAACTTGATGTCGAAAGTAATGGTGGTACCGGTATCCACGTGAAATATGTAGAGCATCTTCGTGCCGTTCGCTCGAGAGCGAAATGAGACCCTTTCCTCTCTCGTTCAGGCTTCCTCACCGATTTCAAGAAACTCGAAGCATCCGTACTTTGCGTTTAGCGATGGTCGCTTGAAAAATGGTAGCCGCCCTCTCTCTCTCTCTCTCTCCTTCGTCTTCTCGACAAAGAGAGGTAAGGATAGGAAGGGGAAAAAAAGAGAGAGAGGAGAAAAACGCCGTTCTCCGCTCTATCCCTCGGCGTCACCTCGAGGGACTCCACTCCTATAGTCAGCTCGATCGGGGCCGTACCCCAGGTTTCTCGAAGCTCGCGAGTACGGCCCCGGATTCACTATGCCGCATCGATCGCCGAAACGATTCCGTTGCTCCTTGAGGACGATATCGATGATGACGATGATGACGTTGACGATGGCGAGGACGTGGAAAATGATCTCGTTTTATTACGACAATCTCGATGTGCACTGTTGTTCCTTCTTCTCTGTGAGCTACCTCGCGTACGACGTCTGATCACGTCGTAGATCATTCAGAGAACACGATTGCCTCTCGAACGGGCTTGATTTCTCTGCCGAAGGATTACTTATTTCTCTTTTTTTTCAATTATTTCATATAATTTCTTTTATCTTTATTTTTCTTTGTTTCTCTATCTATATCTATCTATTTTCCTTTTTTCTCTCTTTTTTTCTTTCTTTCTGCGTGTACGTGTGTATATATATTTCTATTCCCTTTCTGTATATTTAATATATATCCTTCTATCTTCTTTTTCCTTTTAATTTGTCTTGAAGAAGATGACGGTTGCAGCGGCGGCAACACTTACGAAGACGTTCTTCATCCGCTCCTTCAATCGAATACATTTAAAAAGTTAAGGTAAGGAAAAAACGTGCCAGAGTATAAAAAGTATAAAAGTGAATATAGAAGAGAGAAAGAGAAAGGTTGAAACGGTAAGATATGTTGAACAAAGGCAAAGGAATATGTTGGTTATTTCTTGTTTCTCTCTGAAACAACCGGTTCCCTCCTTTCCACAGTTTTTTTACTCGAAAACGAGCGTAGTTTTAATGAAACCCGAAGGAGGAACGACACCACCACGACGATGACGCGACGACGACGGCTCGAAAGACCGACGAATGGAAAGGAAAAGGAACAAACTTGTATCAGATGAGATCATCTCATTTGTTGACCGACAGAAAGGTCCACGGCCTCTCACTGCGTGTTTTCCGTGTATGAGCAAGTCCGAGAGAGATAGAGATAGAGATAGAGTTAGAGTTAGAGAGAGAGAGAAAGGGAGGGAGGGAGGGAGAGAGAGAGAGAAAGAGAGAGAGAGAGAGAGAGAGAGAGAGAGAGAGAGATAACGATGAGGGCAAACGCGCGCAAGCACACGGCCGCCACTCGTTTCACGCCCCAAGTCTTCGCGAGGGTTTCTTTGTGTTTCTTCGATTGATCGTAACTACACCACTTCGACGAAGTAAACAAGGACGCGCTTAGGGTATAAAGAAAAAAACTAACTGCAACAATTCATTTGTTCTCTTCTCTTTTCTTCATATATGTATATCTGAAATGCACTATCTCCCTCCTTTTATTTTCCCTTTCCTCTTTGATCAATTTAATTCGTACTTTATTTCTCAAAATGTAACCTCAAAAACTCCTTCTAAAGAGCCACCGTCGCGACGCTCTGCGAGTAAAATGCGTTTAGTAGCAGTTGCAGCAGCAGTAACAGCAGCAGCAGTTACAACAGCTGCGAGGAAGGAGAGACGATTTTGTGCAGCGATCTGCTTTTCCGGACAGCTGCTTTTTCCGTTCGTGAAAATGCACTGACGCGTCACAAAGCAGAAAGAAGAGAAAGATAAAGGAAAAAGAAAGAGGGAGAGAGGGAAAGGCAGAGAGAGAGAGAGAGAGAGAGAGAGAGAGAGAGAGAGAGAGAGAGAGAGAGAGAGAGAGAGAGAGAGAGAGAGAGAGAGAGAGAGAGAGAGAGAGAGATGTTCACGGCACGACACACCACGGATCAGCTGCTCGTCAAAACAAAGCACTCGCGCACTCGGCGCGTTGATTCTCCCTCTCTCTCACTCACTCCCTTTCTCTCTCTTTAGCTTGTTCTTTCCCCTTCTCTATCTTTTTTTTTCTCTCAATCTCCGCACGTTTGATTCTTCCTTTCGCTTCACCACTCTCTATCTATATGCAAATATATATATACATACATTATATATATATACATATATATATATACATATATATATATATACATATAGTATATATATATATCTTTATCCCTTTTTCTCGTGTCAAGCTTCGTCTTCTTTTCTCTCGTTTACTATCTCGTTTAGGATGGTTGCCCGACAAGAAAATGATTTCTATTTCGATAATAGCGTCGATTCGATGATGAGACAACCACGAAGACGACGAGGAAGATGATAACAATGATGGGACAACGTATCAGGCAACGTACAACATAACAAATGGGAGCTGCGCCATCGAACGGGAAACGTATGCGCGCGCGATGCCAATCACGGAACAAAGGGGCTTCACTCGCGCCCTTTTTTACGATTCACCGACAGCGATTCTCTCTCTCTCTCCCTCTCTCTCTCACACAAACACACACACACAACCATGCACGCACGCACCACGCACGCACGCACCACACACACACACACACACACTCACTCACTCACTCACTCACTCACTCACTCACTCACTCACTCACTCACTCACTCACTCACTCACTCACTCACTCACTTCTTTCTTTGCTCTGCCCATTTTTCTTTTCTAATCGTCGACTTGTATGTCGCACAGGATTCTCGTTTACTCTTTCTCTTTCTCTCTAACTCCCTTCGCTTTTGTTTTGCCCGATTCATGATGAAAGTCACACAATATTCTTCTTACCAAAAGGAAACATTTACATATTCGAATCCTCTGTATTTATTTCGTGATTGCTTGTGCTGCTAATCTATTATTTCACGGCACTATTCCAGCACAAGTGCACTCCTAGACAAATCTTTTACGATTACGCGCACACCGAACGCTCGACTGAACTGTCAGAGACTGGAGACTGTTCCTCTACTTTACAATACTACGCTAGGGCGAATGTGTGTGAAAGAGAGACAGAGAGAGAGAGAGAGAGAGAGAGAAATACGTGTTCGAAGGAAGGGGGCGGAAAGACGAAGGAGAAGAAAGAGGGAGAGGAGGACTAGCTCGGCTCACCGCTACTATCATCGTTGTAGCGTTTCCCTCTGACGCATCGAGTCGCCAGCTGTTCTTTGTCGGCAATTCGACTACACACAGGCACGGCGAATGGAAGGTCCGTTCCTGCACACCGATTGGTCGATCCTACCTGCTCCATTGCGTTGCTAGCGCTCCTACGACAAACGACGACAACGCCATCTTCAACATCAGCGCCTCAAATCGGACAACGAAACAGAAATATGTAGAACGAAGATGGATGTCTGCGATTTGACCAATAGGAAATTGAAAATAGTGATGATAATATTTTACTTGTATTAATTGTATGGATTTCGGTATATATATATATATATATATACATATAAACATATATATTATATTTTTATATGAGAACGGATTTATTGCTAACTTTCTTTTTTCATAGAAATTAATTTTCTCAACTTGGAATGACGTTAATCAATTTTTTCGACAATATTTTTGTAACGTTCTCCTCTACCTTGTCAGGTCTAAACTTCTTTGAACAATGTATCGATTCTTTTTTATTCTATCTTATCTACCATATGATATATATATATATATATATATATATATATATATATAAATATAATATGAATATATATATATATATATATATATATATATATACATATATTCTATTTATTTATTTTTTTCATATAGCGAATGAGAAAAGTTTATTGTAAGGGCCATCGGTCTTATACACTTATCAACGTAATTAAATTGTACCTTTCCTTCGAAAAACAGCATTCATGTTTATCAACCTAAACAATGATCCTGTTTTTATCGTTTGCTTTTTTTTGTTTTTTTATCATTCGTTTTATGTAAATTCTTTTTTACTTTAGCCATGACGAAGCTAAAAACGAATGTATAATATATGATAAACTTTTATTTTCTGAATTAAAGAGAGATAATCAAATATTTATAAGGAGGTTAATGATCTTTTTGACACGATGATACAATTTTAGAATTATTTTTACAAACTCCGTTATGCCAATAATAGACATTAAAGGCATACGGATCGCTTCTTTCATACGGGTGGATGCTAATGACGCCATTAATTCAATGTCTCGCTTAGTCGACATTCTGTTTTGCAGAAATTCGCGCACAAGTGGAATTCGGAATATCGATGGTATTGTTATCGTACATAATTATCATCTTGTTTAGTTACTATATAACTTTTTCTTTTCCACTGTTCGAAGATTGTTTTCTGAATGAAACAAACAAAATTTCGATCGTTCGTTCGACCGAATGATCGTATGCAATGTTCCTTATTGTATATATATGTATATGGTCGTAGATATATCTAGTATGAAGAATTTTTGACATTAATGCACGTTTCTGATTGGTCAGACTTCGCCGTCAGGGACGCTGTATTCGTCCGTTTTCGCGCCTGACGCTCCGATTCTACAATTCATCACACAAATGGTACCTGTGTTTAACTTTTTCTCAAATATGACGTGTCTGAACCAATAATACGAAGTTAACAAACTCCTTTTGCATGTGGTCGTAAGTATCGCATAGCTCAGTTCTGATTTGTAAATGAACTCTTTAATAAGGTAAAAATAATTTTTCCTCTCGATATTTTTCTAAATCCTACAATTTATGATTACCATTGAATTATGAGGTCATATAAAATATGATTACAGCTATTTTAAGTACTTAATTCTCATATTATCATCTCCATAAAAGAAAATATTCTATAAGAATATCGTTATCTAATCGCTTGAAACTTGAAATATAGCTTGTAGTATCCATGTTTGTGGAAAAGAAGGAAGAAATATGTAGGGTAAATATATCAGCTCAGTTGAAACGGTTAGACGTGCAGGAGTGCTGCCATCTTGGGCATGCAAGAAAAGGTAACACGTCTTGTGTCAACGTTCCGTTCATTGGGCGTAGCTTCGTTTTGTCTTACACGTACGAAGGTCATGTTGTAGGTAGGACGACCCGTGAATAGTCGATGAACTAATGGTGGGGGGACAGTTTCGATTTAAGTAGCATGAAAACGTAAGGTACGCAAGTTCTGTTTGTTCTTGTCCTCCCTCTAGCCCCTCGTGTATCTATTTTATCGACCATTTTCTCAATTAAGCCTTGGAAACAATAAAACGCTGGACTTTGTTAACGATCATTGACTTCTTATTGCGTTTTCGTCTACGTATGTTGAGCAATACATTGTATTTTGTATACTTTTCCTCCCCCCTTCCCCTCTTTGTTTTCTCTTTTATTCGAATGACGTAACAATAGTCGAGCGAAAATATGTCTTAAAAGATGTAAAATAGATTCCTACGTGTATGAGTCATTGAATTTTTGAAACTAGCACCTTCTTCCGATAAGCCGTGCCAAGTTTTCGGAAAATTTTCAACGACGCACATTATTGTAGCTTATTTTGCCAATCGTTGTTTCGTTGGATTTGTCGCGTATTATCGTTTCGTAAATCGAGCTACCGAAAAAATTTATTAACTCGTTTACCCTTGATATTTTTATTTGAATCGTGCACGTGATATTTGCGCAGCACTTCCGTGATATTCAAAATAGATGATACTAATCATAAACTTTATTTTGAAAAATAATTTTAGGATAATTTTAATAAAGCCACAAAGCATTTCCGCTCAGATATTCACGATGAAGGTACGAAGCTCGTCACATTTGTTTACCATACGACGAGAGACGATATTTTCGAAAAAGAAAAGAAGAGAGAGAAAGAGAGAGTGTTCCAACAAAGAAATTCTAAAACTTAAAGCAAAGTTAGCGACCGTTTTCAATGTTTTTCTTTGTCTTATTTTGCTTTTTTTTTCTTATACTTCGTATTTATGATCGATCGATCATGTTCACCTTGAAATGAGATTTCGCGTCAAGAATCAGTCCTATATTATGGCAAGCAAATATAAGCTAATTTGGAATTCGTAAACGTTCTACTTGATTACATCATGCTGCGTTGACGCTTAGTACGGTGAACGAACAAAAAGACGCTCTCGCGAAATTGCGTCGCGATATCGCTATTGAGATAATCAAAACGTTCCTCGTGTGATTCCGACGTTCGAATTGAGAATTGTAACGACTTATCCGATGTCATCGCTCTTGTTAAAATTTAAGATAAGACAACGCGAGAACGAATAATCAAAACAAGTTTATTAGTTTTGTCTGCGACAGCTAACATCGCGATGATAAAAATATTTAAAAAAAAAAATTTACTTTTTGCGTCTTAACGTAATACGTATACGTATATACACACAAACTCGTATGCGTATAGATATGTATACCGTCTCTTTGAACTTTTCGGTAGTTTTTTTTTCTTTCTTCTTTTTTACGAAAGATTACAAATGTATATAGGTTACTCATATGACGCGTATACTTATATAGAATTAAGACGATAAACGATAATGAGAAAATAAAAAGGAAAAATATTCATTGTTTTTTTTTCTCTTTTTTCTATTTTCGTCAACCGAATATCGAACTACAAAGTGTACTACATTTTCGAATTTTAATTCATTTACGTTGTGTGAAGATAACGAAACTATGAAGGCACATCTACGCTACACACAGATCGAATACAATATCGACAATTTTTCCTTATATCGTTTATCATTATTCACACATACGTATAGTCGAGAAACAACGTTAACGCTAATTAACATCCCATCTTTTTTTAATTAATTGTTTGCGAATTGTAATAAGAAATCGAGAAGAAACGCTATTAAGTTCCTCGAACAAGATAGCTATTAGTATATTTCCAGGTAGGATGGCACGAAATCGATATACGATTAATAACAAAGTATAATAGTTATCAAAGAGGAATGAATTATTATATTTTAATTTATGATCTGTTTGGATTGAAGCAGAATTGTTCTTACTTTGTTGCTCAGTGTCTTCATTGTCATTGAAAAAAAAAAAATATTCCCTCATAGTTCGATATCGGTTCTCTCCTTTCGAGAATCTTTTTTTTGTGTTTCGTGCGATGCTCGTGGTGAATAAATAGACGATGAGACTCGATTTAACACATAGATATATAAGAAAGAAAGAGAGAGAGAGAGAGCGAGAGAGAGAGAGAGAGAGAGAGAGAGAGAGAGCAGGAAAGAAAAAGAGACAAATGAATCAATCGATATTTCTTTTTTTCACCGTATTTTTCTCTTCCCCCTTCCTTTCTCTTCCTCTTTCTCTTCTCGGTATTCACAACTTAAAATCGATGGTTTTAGAAAAAGATGCAGAAAATTTATAAAAGAAACCGTTCTTTGTTCTCATCGAAAGGAACGATCTGTTTAAAAAATATTTTTCTCTTATACGAATAAATACGTACTTACGTATCATACGCAGAATAAATTATCGATCAATTGTCTGTGAAAACGATGCGTTGTGAATTTTAAATATTACGATGAATTCACCTCGTATATATATATACATACATATATACATACGACGTATTTATTATTATACGTAAATGGCATTGTTAAAACATATTTTTCATCGACTGACTTTTCCCGTTTACAACGATGCTAGAATGTAAATTGTGTAAGTGAGAATGTTGAGTGAGTACGAGTAAATCTATTCTACGATATTTTATTACAGTAATACTATTTCGCGGTTAAATGCTCAAAAACGATGATCAAATGTTACAGCTAACGTTGTTAGTATGTTAATTAATATTAAACTACTCGCGTGTCGATTTCGAAGTCGAGTGATCAAAAGCACGAGTAAAATGTGTGTGTGTGTGTTTGCACGCGCGCGCGCGTGTGTGTGTAACATGATATAAGATTTTCGTGTATCTAACAGAAAGCAGTTCGTTAAATTTCTCGCGACAATCCCTGTGGGAATTGTACAACATTATCTGAATATCATTCGTGGGACAAAGAAAGAAAGAAAGAAAAATTGTTGTTACAATGAGTTATTTCTTAATGGCCGATGAGGTCACTGAGATTTTCAGTATATCATACATGTCTCATATCACAGATTTCAACGAGGTATCAAAAACGATAAAACAGCAGTAGTATTTTCCGTTTTTCACAGGCTCTTCCAGGCCTCCTCGATAAATGAAAGAAATGATTTAATAGGTGGCACGATTTATTCCTAATCCATGATCTTGGTCATTGTTATTATCTCTTTTATTTTATATTAATCGTCTAATCGATAATCGTTTCGTCATCGATATAAATTTAACGTCGACGAAGCGTCGCTTTAATATAGATAATTTCAAATCATGACAAATGAAAATTAGATATACTTGGGGTCATACCACTTTAGCCAATTCGCCCTAGGATATACTCGCTCGGTTGGAGATCATTAACGATCATCGTTTTCCCCCTCATGAAAATCTGTTCATTGAGAACTTTGATCGATAACTGTACTCTAGGGATCTTTCTTTCGCGAGTACTCGAAACACTTTTAATGTTACATCGTTATGTGGTATGTTAATGAACACGATACATCGATATATGTTATACATCAACGCAACTGAATCGTTTAGGTATACATTTTCGTACAATGAAGATATATATATATATAAAGAAAAATCAATATATACAAATTTTTTTCGATGAGTTTTTTTTCTTTTTATTACAAATTTCAATTATTTATTCCTAGGATTGATCTAATTGAAACGATAACATAACAGATCGGAATAATCTTAAGTGTATATACGTAAAGTGATAAAATATAATGAGATTATACGAGACGGACATACAAGCCTCTTAAAAAGAAAATTACGATAACATTAGGCTTCATGAATCGTCGAGTTAGAAGCATTAGAAAATCGCGGCAGATTATAGCATCTGTTAAAGGGGTATTTTTATTTTTTCTTTCCGGAAAGAACCAATCGGATCGATATAAGAGAAACGCACGCGAACATGTTGGATTTTATACGTTTTTTTGCACACGGGTCACTTGAGCACGAACGGATACGATTAAATTCGATGTTAGAGATAAAGAGAGACAGAGAAACGTATAAAAGAAAGAGAGAGAGAGAGAGAGAGAGAAAGAGAGAGAGAGAAAGAGAGAGAGAGAAAGAGAGAGAGAGAGACAGCAGAGGAAGAGTGAGGCCATGAATTAGAGAGAAGAGAGAGCGTTTTCTACGTCACGATAGAAACGAAAGCGAGGTCCGCGTGCACGTGGAACTCAGAATGTATATCTACTTGATATACTTACGTATGTATATATCTCACGAAGGTCTCTCTATCTCCATCTCACTTTTCTTCGTCTCTCCCTCTCGACACTCTGAACTGTGTGCAATACGCGATTCGCTTAAGGAACATGCAGGAGGTGCGTGGACAGAGCGAGGTCAGCTTACGCACGTGCACGTTGTGCGTGCTTCTCGTGTAGTAATATGTATAGTTCAGCACGGTACAAGAAAGACCAATGGCGTAACGCCTTAATTGATCGAACGACCGCTTTCTAGGCGTTAAAACGATTTAACACTTTTTTCATCTTTTTTCCTTTTTTCTTTCTCTTGCAATTCGAAATACACTCTATACTTTTTCTGTATTCGCATCGTTTGCACGCACAATATGATCTTTTTTAATGACCGATAATACGCGATCTTTGTAAGGCAGTCAATTGATCTTAGTAATATATTGTTGTGATTAACTTGTATTCAAATAATATCTATGGATGAGGATTAATTGAGTAAATAAATGTTTGCCGAAATTGTTTCTTTTTTTTAATTTGTATAATTGAACACTTGGTTGTGTAATTAATTAAATACTTGCATGCTTATTCTTCTTTGTTGATGAAGTAAAACGTTGAATAAGTATGTATGTTAATAAAAAATTCATTGTTTGATTTAAAGTATTACAAGATTTTTTTTCTCTTCCTAGATTTGATCCATTGTAAAATTTTGCGATTTTTTCGGTTTAACCTTTGCTGCAAAACGATACTCCTTAATTCCGTTAAGTTCGTAATCGTTCAACGGTTAGCTTTTCAGCGATCTCCCTACGATGAATATAAAATCGTTACATTTAACTAATTCCGAAGTCGATATAGCATGAAATTGAGGAACGAAATATCTAACAGTTCGATATCGCGATTCGTTATTTACATTCTCGACTTACGCCTATGTGGTAAAGGCATTAGGAATCGACGTTCTATACACGCTTGCGTTCGCATACATACATACATACATATATACATACGTACACCCACTATGCACACGATAACTTGGGTTATCAGGCGTTCTTCCTTTTATCATTCTTTTCTGTATAGTTTCGACGACATCCTAAGGATGATTTCCATGGTAGTGAATTTATTGCAGGCAGATAAATAATACCGATAATAAATTGCATCGCGTTAAACGCAATGCGTTTTTATTATTTTGTTTTTTTTTTTCAATTCTGAAATAATTCTCCACGATTAATTCTATTTAAATGGAGTGTATGGATGTAACAATAATTCTAATAATGTTATTCTTTCGCACAACGAATGAGATATGTTAAAAGATACGTTTACGAATAATGTTTGATAAAGGCTAATGTAATCAACTTCAAATGATCTTTCTTTTGATCGTGACTAAACTCGATGTGAAGCTTTAGAATCAATTTTATAGTAGATTCGATTAAATTTTATTTTTTACTCTCTCTCTCTCTCTCTCTCTCCCTCTCTCTCTCTCTCTCTCTCTCTATCTATCTATCTATCTATCTCTATCTCTGTCCCTGCACGTTCAAAGACGTCCTTGACATTCGGCTTTGAAACGTGATATTCTTTGTCATGACTTTTGACTAGATAAAAAGAGGCAGACGATGAATCTTGTCAATCGATGTGTGTCGTGATAAGAGGAAGAATTGTTCATCGTTGTGATGTTTAACCTTAAAAATTTGAGAGACGTTTAAAAGAACTCCCGAATACATACGTATCTGAATATATACATACCCGTAGCCTCTTGTATTCGGTCATCTGTCAAGATGAACTGTATGGTATGAGATCAAGTTAAATCATTGAAAAACATGGAAATAAAGCAAAAGAATTAAATAAAGCATGTAGTCGTTAATCAACAAATCGTTCTCAAGGAAAAGCATACTATTACGAATTGCAGAATGTCGATCTCACAGAAGAGGAATAGAAGGCCTAGAGAAAAGTTTGTATATTCGATATGTTCGTGGGCAAGTGTGTGTATTTTTGGACCGAAAGACGGATCTGAGAATAGAGCAGACTTACTGAGATACGTAAGACCAGAGAAAACTCCTCTTCTATGTTCTATGATATTATTACGTTCGCATTTAGTAAATTATAATTACAATGAGCTCGTGACTACTTCCTTCTTTTCCTTCTCGTTTAATAAAGATAACGAGAATTTCCTCGTTGTTTTGGCAAACCTTTAACAAACGAACAAGATTAATAATACAAGATATTTTATTTTTAAATGGAAAATATGGGTATACGTAAAAATAGCGTGGTAAATAACGTGACACTTTTGTGAAAAAATAAGAAATCATTGGAGTACGATAGGCAACAATTCTCAATGATAATAAATCAGAGGAGTTTCCGATAACATGCAGATGTGAATTACTTGCTTAATCTCTCTCCCTCTCTCTCTCTCTCTCGATCTCTCTTCTTTATTCTTCTTCTGAAATACTAGATATCTACATGCTCTGTTATAATTATTACACCTCGCCAATAACGAATTAATGTCACCGTTTGTCCTCATGTATTATACTCATCGACTAAAATTAGAATATATTTTTTCTTTCATCACATTGCATTATCTCTCTTCGAGCAACGATTAAAAGATAATGACTTTTGAGGTATCTTTCATCTTTCTTTCTCTTTCCACTCTCCTCTCTCTCTCTCTCTCTCTCTCAATTCTTTTTTGTATTTCTTTTATTTGCGAGTGACTTTCAGATAACGCAATACTTCCAAGTTGTTTCGAGATTTTAAGCTGTCGGTAATAAACATTTGATCATGAACGTATGCATACATTTATAGGTACATAAATGCATACGCTTAGACGTCAAAAGCGAAAAAACATAGAGATCGGCTAACAAAAATCATCTGGTTTAAAATGAATTTTTTTTTATACTTAAGTGCTGTTAATTATCTTATTCACTCATTGAATTGAATCTTTTGAAATGTGTCCAAATCAGTTAAAAATCTTTCTCAATATTGTTTTGTTAAATTCATTGTAGTTTAATCTAGTCAATTTTATTTAAGATTTGATATAATGTTGTTCGGATTAGTTTAAATAATGACATTTTTTTTAGGAGCGACGCAAAGTGCGAAGAAATTAATTGTGTAAAACAAAGAAGACATCTTTTTTGTTTCTTCTCTATTTGTCACGTTTCATTAATTCGTTTTTTTTTTTCTAGTACATCTTCCTGTAACAATTTTCTTGTTATGCATTTATAATAACGAGTAAATGTGCTACGTTTAAGACGAAAAGGAAATTAGAAACGAAACAAACGCCTTTGGAAATCGATTCAATTGTGGTTTTCTCTGTTCGAAAGCGCGTTTTGTAAGTAAGTGCGTTTGTTCACGCATGCGCGCACGCATCTAATCAAAGCTGTTGCAATTAAGTCTATGTTTCGTCATGCGAAACGCGAGACTTTATCTTTCGACCTTGATTTTTTTCCTATCGTCTTGATCGTGCATGGATCAATGAGCGTACGAAACGGATCAGTCATGTTACAAGTTTATTGAATCACTGATCTTGCAAATCAACAGTTGTCAGTGGACCATTTGGTCCTATTCGCGTTTTATGTTTCGTTATTTTTATTCTCGTTTTGTTTCTTCATTTTTTTCAATGTGTTTATTATTTATTTTTTTTCTTCTATTTTCTTTTTTACTTCATGTCGAGGTACCAAAATTTTCTTTTTAATTATATTCTTCACCGTCGCCTTTTACACGATAATAATGATAATGACTTTGTTGGTGGTAGTGATAATTAATAATCATAACAATCAATAATAATGGTAATAATTGATCGTAATAATAGTAATATACAATAATAACGAGATATACTAATTGCGATAATAGTCAGAGTCATAACAAGTAAAATATACATATGCTTTTAATGTGTGTTTATGTATGTATATATATTATATTTTATATAAATATATATATATATATATATATATATATATATATATATATATATAAAGATTTGATATAGCAAGTAAATAACCAAATCAATTTTTTTCATATTCAATCGAGATAAATCTATACATGTACATACAATAGTAAAATTACATTTGATTCGTGATATGGCTGTTTTGTAACGAAACTGAGTAACGATATAACGCTTATGATGGTTTGGTTTTTCGTTTCTCGTAAATTTCTCTCTCTCTCTCTTTCTCTCTCTCTCACACACACACACACTATATGCACACAATTCATACGCATCTTCATCGATAAAAATTGTATAGCTGTTGTTTCTGGTATTATTAGCTAATTATGTATATATATATATATATATATATATATATATATATATATATATATATATATGTATATATATAGTATATATATTATATTTTTATACGTGTGTGTGTATATATAGATACACAATACAAGATTCGGCACAAAATCAGTGACGTTTGTGCTCGTATATAGGTACATATATAAATATATATATATTTATATATAAATATATGTGTGTGTGTGTATATATATATTTACGAATATGTATATTTGTGTATGCATGAATGCGGTTTGTAAGGAAAAAAAGAAAATCCTCCGAATCGTATTCCAATTATCGATGCACATGCCTTTCATTAATTAATCTTATTTTCACAAACATTCACACACACATGTGTTAACTACCTTTCTCTATCTCTCTTTCAACATCCCTATCAATATTCGTGTTCCCAGATACTTTTTTTTTGTTAGTATAACAAATTCGAGGTGTCATTTGAGCTCGACGCATTTCGGAAAAAGAAAAACAAAATCTTGTTTCCTCCATGCTTCCTTTTACCCTTTCTTTTTCCTCATTCTCACCTATATTTTTTTTTCATTTAAAAAATGACAACTTCATTAGCGTTTACATTAAAAGCTATACGATCGAAAATATTTTATTATGCTTTACGAATTGAAATTCCTTTAATTCCAAAATGTTCCGTTTTACGTACTCGTTTTTCCAAAGCGAGATAATTCTCGCGAAAATTTACTAATCTTGAGATTACTATCGAATATCTATCCATTTTTTGTATTGTTTTATGTTCAGCATTGTTTATTTCCTCTCTCTCTCTCTCTCTTTCTCTCTTTTATGTTTTGTTTCCCCTTTTTTCAGAAAGTTGACGAGAATATATCATGTATCGTCCAATGTAGATCTTTCAACATATTAGCACATATTAGATTCTTTCTATGCATTTAGGATGCTCGTTAGATTTGTCGAAAGCTCCAACAAAGATTTTTCTTAAGACACTTCGTGGAAAGATCGATAGATTGATAGAAGTACGAGCACGTTTGAACGGATATGGTATACGTTTTATTTTTCTGCCTTCCTTCGTTTTTATTTACAAATGAATCTTTAAATATTTCAGCTATGCTCGAGCCTGGAAAAATGCATTCGGTCGAGAACGGGAAGGAGACATTTCTGTAATCGCCATTCTCAAATAATTTCGAATGTCGTACAAAAGAGAGTCAACGTTGCTGTCTTTCATTTTCTCTTATATAATATTACTGCGAGAGTACGGAGCATCTTTTGAAGTAACTCGAGTATATTTACCATTGGTTACAAAAAATTACGGTGCATACAATTATTTTTATCTTTATTCTTTTATATTAAGAGAACTCGATATTTCATTTTTTTTTTAATTTTCTTTCCTTATATATTTTTTTGTTTTCTTTTTCTATCGAGGTCATGAATTCGACTTGAATACTCAAGTACAATTTTCAAACGCTCCGCACGATAACAAATTAATCCTATTTTGAATTTGACTATCTGAATATCCGGCGGACATGTCTATGAGATATTATTAATCACGAAACCTACCTGAGCTCGAATATCTATCAGCTTAGCAATTATTAACATCTCTTTCTCTCTTTTGTTTTTTCCCCCTATAATCCTCCTCTCGTTTTTCGTTTCGTCTGAGATGTAAACAATCAGATAAACATATCGTCGAGCTATAGATTCTATTTATATTTTTAACTCTATTTCGCCTAGGAAGTTTCGCGTTTTGAAAAAATTTACATTTGTTCAATTTACGATAGACAAACGCACCGATCTATAGCGTTTTATCAGGAAGAAGAAGTAGAATAATATTTTTCTTTCTTTTCATCTTTTCTCTTGCATCTATTTTTTCCTTGTTTTCTTTTTCTTTCCTTTTTCTTCTTCTTTCGCCAATTTCGCCAGCGATTAACGGCGCAAATTATGCGAACGCTTCGGAAAATCTGCGTCGCTTTATATATTCAAACTACGTTCACGAATCTTATCAATGTATTCGAGCCGTAGATCAATCCATTAAGAATCAGCTCGACGCCACGAAAAAAGTTACAAATAGCTCGTGACGATTCGGAGCGTGTGTTCTCTTCTTCGTTCTCTTCTTTTTCTATTTTTACAAAAGATTTCTAAACTCATGGAAACGCGTCTCGACTAAACTTTAACGCGTCTCGCTAAATTATCTATTTTCTCTAATTACACACTCTCCGATCGTGTCATATACGACCGACCGTTCATCTAGCAAAGCTACGCGATAGAAAACATGTTCGTATGTACGTCCTTTTTTAAAAAAGATATGACGCCTTTTGAAAGCTCTTTACCGTTCGATCGTCTTCGTTTAGCTCAAAAACTCCGAACATTTTGCTGTAAAAATATTTTTCATTGTTAAACCTCGCTCTAGATAATAGTGATAATAATAATAATAATCCTTTCTTTTATCCCTTATAAAAATTACGCCGCAAAATTTAATCGCGTGTCCTCGAAAAAATTCTTTTTATTCGATAAAATCTTTTCAGCTAATTTTTAAAATCACTGGCACAGTTTCATTCTCTTTTCTTTTGTTTATCTTTCTTTTTTTTCATCGCTCGATGAAACAATTTTTTTTGTTAACTATAGGAACATCTATTTCGTTCTTCCTTAAAATGAATTCTATTTATCATTCTCATCGATTCATTGTATGTTTCAAAATTGATACGTACGCATACATACATACATATAGACGATCACCCCGAGATTTAATTCTAGCCAATATCTCGCCTTCAAGTCGATCGTTTGATAAGGGAAACAAAAAAGAAAAGACGACGATGTATATATAATTAACTAACGAAGGAGGAATTCGTGTGCGCATAATGGTTCGGCCACGTTAATTCGGCTTAACTATAAACAAGACTCGAGTTACTCTTACAATTAGAAGTAGTAGTTGTAGTAAATATTAAGTAATTGTAATAGTAGTCTTATTAAAATATCGGTGTAAAAATAGGTATGATAAAGGGACGCTGGATCGTCGACGATCCATTTTCTAAATCAAATTGATTCTTTCCTTTTAGTCGTGATGCACGCCTGATAAATTATAATATACTTTTTTTTCTCCATTATTATTTCTCTTTTCACCTTTATTTCTTTTTTATTATACACACACACATATATATCTATTCAATCAATCTTTCGCTTGAAATCTAGACCTCGTCTTCAAAATTTCTATCGGGTTTAATAATAATAATCCCGGAATTTGTTTCTCTTATCACTATTTATCCTCATTTCTGTAAAATTTTTTTTTTCATATATATATATATATATATATATATATATATATATATATATATTTTAATCAACTAGACGACAATTTTATACCCCGCAAAATCATCCATTAATATTCTTATATTTCCTTTTTTGTGTTTTTCCTTTCTTTCTCCGTTTGAAGCAGGTCCCACGATGACTCTTTCATGAAATCGTTCCTCCTCAAAAACACGGACGTGAGATTCTTCTCCTCGTTCCCTTTTATCTTTCTCTCTCTCTCTCTCCCTTTCTTCTGTCTCTCCATCTCTCTTTCTCGGTCGTTCGAAAAAACCGTTTTCAACGGTCAACTGTGTGGCATCGTACCTTACCATCCTTTCTTGATATTTTCTTTTTCTTGAGAAATTTATGCCACGTTTAACGACCCAGGGCGTCTCGAGAAACACCGAGGTCTCAGGTCACGTCTACCACGAGTCCGTGAACCCGATCATTGGCTGGCTGCTACGTCAGCAACTTGAAGAACATCAGGGCTAAGGATATGTTGATGAAGAGTACCAGCATTACTAGCTGTTGCCGGGAGAACCAGTCCTGCAAAATGTACAATGTCAAATAAGTTTAATTGATCGTTTCGTAAAATTCTTTTTTCTTTATTTTTTTTATTTTTAATTTTTCCGTTATCATTTGGATTATCGAAATCAAAATTTCCTCGGCGTTATTATTTATAATATTAATGAAATATATAATGTGATGATATTGTTATATGAATTCTATTCTCTGAGGATCGGGAGTAATGTTTCTAACGTTTCTATGCGAACAACTCGTTATTGCATCGATAGACAAAGAGGCATAAGCAGGCCTTGGTTTCAATATGACAAGGATATTCCTTCCACCGACTACGATACTCTATGACTCACTGCTTTTCGGACGCAACATGAACACACACATACACACACCCACCCACCCACACACACACACACGCGCGCGCGCGCGCACAGGTACATGTAAAGCTACGTTTTTAATGGAATGGTTCGATACTTTGTGTTAATGAAGAATATTGGACGAGTGTCAACGAACGCGAGGATAAACGTGATAAATATACACTTATACGTATCTGTATACGCATACGTATACGTATGGCCTTGTAATATCTATTTCGTCCTTAAAATCGAGTCGTGTATGATTTGTGACACATTGATTATACGTGAATTTATCTCGTTGATTAAACATTATACGTACAAAAGTACGCTCGGTTTTTTATTTATTACAATTACATCAGACGAAATGTCTTGTTTTATCGCCGCTCGATTACTTTCTGTCTTATTCTGTCTTATCCGAGAAACATTCGAATATTGCGTGCAATACAATTTCTTTTTCTTTCTATGCGAGTACAATGTATGTATAATTAATTATTATTATCATTGTTACATTCATGGATAAAAATAAGGTAGTCATTTTCCCGAAAGAGTTCGCACGGTCGAGCCTTTATTTGCACTAGCTCGAACGAGTTCGACGATAGCTTTGTAGGCTATATACCTATAGATCCATGTGAGCCTCGTTAAATGTTATACTAATAAAAACACTTGGAAGTGATGACGAACGAAGTAAACATCCTGTAGTCAACGCAATCGAATTCAACGAACGGATGTACCTTGATATTTAATTTTTCTTTTACTTCGAAACCTGTTCTCTCTCGATCATAAATAATTTAGGTTGAACGATAGGAAAAAGAGAAGAATGAATAAGGATCTTTCAATGTTAACCTCGTATTCGACTATTCGATATTGATTATGAAATTTACGAAAAATAGAATCGATCGATTTGATTTCGGAAGAGTTCAAAATACATACTCATTCCTGATCTGATTCTAGAATTATTCTCAAAACTTGACAACAAGATTGAATCTGGTTACGCGAATAACTGACGTTAATTGACAAATTACATCCTTTGACTGGTCCTTTAATTACGTATTTACATATATCGATTCGGAATCGACATATTAGACGTTCGAGAAATCGAATTAATTATTTCTTTCACAATTTTGCATCATTTCCATTCCAGAACTCTGAGTTTTAAGCCTGTAATTGCTGTTACTGCTTTTTTTGTTTCTTCTCTCTCTCTCTCTCTCTCTCTCTCTCTATTACAAGTAGATCGTGACTTTTCATTTGTTTACAAAACTATTCGAAGTGTCGTCATGATAATTTGGATAAGAAACGATTTTCTATACCTTGAATTTGATTTTATGTTTAACTAAACATGGTTATTTTCCTTAAATGTTTCGAATTATCACGTTCTTATGCTTTACGACGCTTAGTACGAATATATTTGCACTGATATACGTAAGCATTATATATGGATATAATTAATATTAAGTATTTTATATATTAAGAATTATACATATATTGATACAGGTTATCTGATTTGTTATATATTGGTACTCGATATTGTACTTCCCTCGGAGGTATGCAGTCATGTACCATATGTAATATAAAAAGTGAATTGACATTTGGTTTTAATAAAAATCAATGTTCATAATGATGTATTTTAATCTTCTTCTTCTTAATTTTCTTTAAGATTTTGTGAAAATGAGAAATTCTAGAACAATTGTGCCTTTTCTTTTGCAGTTTTACAATTTTTGATAAGTATGTACAGTGTTAGATTAAAGTATTTTAGACTTAAGTTCCAAAAGTAATCTTACAACTATTATAAAACACAAATATCGAGATTATGTATACGAAATTTAAAGAAATCGAATAATATTTGTTAAAGTTACGAAACATTCGTTGCGAAGTTATATTGAAACAGGATCATAAAAGTATTCGAACGCCTAGAGATCAAGCTCTCAAACAATGTTTTTTGTAAAGAAACTGCAAACATTGGTAGATTTAGTTGATGTAGTGACATCGTGTAATGAGTTTTGTTCTTCGCTGTGAATAACGTTAATTTATATAATGACAATGGGTTTCCAAAAATCGGAAACGCAGATATGCGAAGGTGAGTTAATATTAAAATGACATAAAGATGGAAAATCATAAGCAAACTGCCGAATTAGTAGGAAAATTTGTATCTACAATGTATTATATTATTAAAAAATTAAAAAACGAAGAATCAATAACGAACAAACACAGTGCAGGTCGTCCAAAAACTGGTAGAGAAGAGAAAATTATTATAAATGCAATAAAAAAAGATCCAAATATTTCGGCTACAAAAGTTGTTAAAATGATTCCTAGCAACTTTAGAAAGGATATTCAACCCAAATTCTATATCGCAGGATTTTATCCAACAATGAATTTCATTGTAGAATTTCAAAACAGAAAGCATTCATTAACAAGACGAATCGAGCCAATCGTGTAAAATTTGTAAAAGAATATATAAATAAAGATAATGCTTTCCGGAATAAAGTTATTTTTTCTGACGGAAACAAATTGAATATATTTGGATTTGATGGATGTTATTATGTTTGGAGGACACCCAATATAGAAACGGAAGTTAAAATTTTGCGCAAGACCCGGCGATGGTTCCGTGATGCTGTGAGACTCTATGCCTTAAACGATATTGAAAATCTTGTTTTTATCGATGACATTGTAGATAAATATAAATATTTTTAAAAACAATTTAAAAGAAAGCGCTACGAAATTAGAGTTGCTGGAAACTTTTTATTTGCAGGAATACAATGATCCCAAGCATTTTGCCAAAATTATAAAAGAACGGTTATTGTATAATATACCGCATGAATTACATATACCCGACAAAGTTTAGACATTAACCCCATCGGACATTTGTAGGCAGCAATGGGAAAAAGATTAAATAATTATGATATAACTTCGAAATATGTATTAAAACAAAAGATTTTAGAAGAATTGGAATTCTATCTGATCTACAACTGAAGAGCTAGTGCACAATATGCAACATCGTCTCAAAACCATAATTAAAGTCAAGAGAGGTCCAACTAAATATTAATATAAAATAAAATGCGTATTATTATGCCATTTGAAAACTTTCGTGACTTTATTTCAATAGATTTTTGCAACGAACGTTTCATAACTTCTACGAATGTTATTCAATTCGCTTCAAATCTCATATACATAACCTCGATAATTGTGTCTTATAATAGTTATAACATTACTTTCAGAAATTAAGTCTAATATGCATATTTTTAATATTTATAGTTGTAATAGCGAGTGTTCGAATGGTTTCGTGAGTCACTGTAAGTCTTTCCGTGTTTTTTTAACTTGAAGTACTTTACAGAGAGGTAAGAAATCTTTACAATATTTCTAAAAGATATATAACATCTATTTTATTTTCTAAGATCTCGAGAAAAGAAATTTTCGTGTCCTTTTGGCAAACGGGAATGTTCTGGGGATCACGAAAAAGAAAAGGAGGGAAATGGAAGGGAAAAATTAAAGATACTTACTTTGACCTGAGGACTGACCAGGTAGAGAAGAGGATTGGCCCTGAGCCTTTCTCTTTCGTCGATCTGCCTACGGATTTCTTCTCTCCTCATACTACTTAGAACACTAACTTCTTCCCTCGATAATGGTGCTGTTGCTGTTAATTGAATACCTTGGGCTACATCCGGCAGTGACTTTTTTCGTTGAAGGGTCATTGCTGCGACTGGCATCGCCTGTTGGAAATGAAAAGAAAAACGAAAAAAAAGAGAGAGAGGTGAAGCTCGCGTACAGGAATCTTATATTTTTAATGCTATTATGCCTAATCATTTAGCAGAATTACTGATTTTAGAGTCGTAGAAAATATTTTACTTTTCATTTTGTATGTGTGTGTATGTGTATGTGTATCTTTATTTTAATTGTTCATTTACGTTACGAATGAGAAGATAAATCTTTAGAAACGAAGACACTTAAACGTGTTAGAAAAAAGAACACTTGAGGGTGTTATAAAGAGATCGTCTGGAACAATTCCAGAATCCAAAGTTGGCCTCATAAACGTAACATTGGGCTGTGCAAGGTCGAGTACTCTGAGCCGGGCTAAAATCATCAATCTGTTGACCTTCGAAACGGATTCCTCTTACTGATTGAGAATCACCAAACGCCTAAAAATGTTGATCGATTCGAGAATATGTTCACTTTCCGAGAGTGAATGACTCATTTCAATTATGTATATATATGTATATATATATATATATATATATATATATATATATATATATATATATATATATATATATAAGAGAAAAAGGAAAGAAAAAAACCAAAACTGAAGATAAACATTGTTCCTTTAAATTGAAATCGTTCAATGATGCCTATCTTTTTTCTTCGTCGTAAATTTAATGCTGCCATTGATGTTTCGCTCAAGAAATAATCGCGATCTCTGGCGAGTATACAAAAAAAAAAAAAAAGAAATATGGGAGAAAAGAAAAAGAAGATGAAGATTAATAATAAGGAAATGTTGAGCCGGCGGACGAAGGGATACGGTCCTTTTCGTACCTCGACAGGGGGCGTGACGATCCAGGACTCGGACGCCCTCCTGGCCATTAGAGCCGGACTGCAAAGAAGCGCCTCCTCCTCCTCGTCGGGCTCGGACCAAAACATTTTTTTCCCCTTCTCTTTGCAAAGTTTTCAAAATCAAGCTTCGCGAGTTTCACAGGAGTGGAGCTTCACAACGTAAATAACGATCTTTCTTTTCTTTTCTCTCTATCCTTTTCGGTTTTATTTTTTTCGTCTTTCTTTTATTTATTTATTTTTCTTTTTATATTACTGCGTCACTAAGGATTATTTTTCTTTTCTTTTCTCTCTCTCTCTCTCTAGATCTGCTATGTTTTCTTGTCTCTTCGATATCGAACTCTCGATTTTTCGATTCTAAGTACTCAATTTGTCTATCTACTATTTGTCTTATCTCATCCAGATACGACGAATCTTTTGAAACGCGGGATAGACGATTGGAAAATGCGAATCCACGACCTCTTGGTTGAGAAGCCAGGCCGCAGACTGATCGGCCCTGGCTCAACGGACCGAAATAGAGCGATGCCCCACTATTTTTGCGTAGAAATAACTTCGACGCGTCGCGACGCGTTCGCTTCGTTTCTTTGCTACTCTTCGATCACGATTGCCAGCTTTTTTTTCTTTATCGATTTATCGCAAATTTGTAAGTATTATCCTCCCCCCTAAGTTCTGCTCTACTGTTTATAAATAACAACTTTTTTCCTTCTTTTTTATTTAGATTATTATCTCGAATCTTTCAAACTCGTCAAATTCATCGTTTACTGTTTTACTTAAGAAATGTTCATACTCGCGAAGGTCCTTCTTTAGGTTTAACGATCTCGTACGCCTCTTGTTTCGTTATTTTCGTCAATTAACGTGTAGTTAATGTTTATCTTTATTTATACGAGCCACAATTATAGTACATAATAATTAATAGAACGATTCCCAAGTTCGAGTTCGTTCAAACACAACGAACATTTAAAATATTTTTTCAGGATCGATGTTAGTTTATCAGCCGAGAATATTGGAAATATGCAACATTTATCCGCGTTTTTCTAAAATTTACAACTTCCTCGTATATCGCGATTCCCATCGGAAGTACCACCGGCACGACGAATAAAAAATAAAAACGAAACTGCAATTCGCATCGGTTGATTCATGCTTTTGGCATGCAAATAAAGTCATAACGATTTTTATGATTCATGAACTCCTACCTTTTGAGCTAAGATGAGGAATAATAATAATAATAATAATAATAATAATACTACTACTACTACTACTACTACTACTACTACTACTACTACTACTACTACTACTACTACTACTACTACTAATAATAATAATAATAATAATAATAATAATAATAATAATAATAATAAGAAGAAGAAGAAGAAGAAGAAGGAGAAGAAGAAGAAGAAGAAGAAGAAGAAGAAGAAGAAGAAGAAGAAGAAGAAGAAATGTTCACAGTCATTCTCGTTTTTAACGTATTTTTCATGGCCAGATTTGTTCATTCAACTTTGCGAGACTGTTGCCATTTTTTCCCTCTTTTTTCTCTTTACATTCAAATGGTAAATTACGATTTTGCTGCCATCGAAAGTGCAATGACGCGGGTGCTAATTACAATAATTTAATTAATCTACAGTGTTTTACTCCCGTGATATTTTCACCCCGAACGTAAAATATATTAATATTCATAGATTAAAACGTTATGATTAACTCGTGTTATTTTGTAAATTGTATTCTACGGTAACTCGTTTACCTTCCTATCATATATTCATCGAACAGTCCCGATTCTCGCGCAAGATTAATATATGCGTACGATTTTATATCCTTCTCATAGAAATTTTTGTTTTGACTTTTTGGTAAGGAAGAAACAAAAAAATTCGGTAGTCGATGTACATTAGTTACGAGAAACATGAGCAGGGACTCCTCCCGATTGTTTTTTGACATTCTTGGAACGCAGTCAAGGCTCGATTAACCGATGGTACTTTCTTGCGTA